>JARWKJ010000005.1:47389572-47632072 GCA_029959095.1 Rhinichthys osculus
ACTCACTCACACTCACTCACTCACATTCACTCACACTCACTCTCTCACTCACTCACTCACTCACTCTCTCACTCTCACACACACTCACACACACTCACTCACACACTCACTCACTCACACTCACTCACTCACTCACTCACTCACTCACTCACTCACTCACTCACTCACTCACTCACTCTCACACTCACTCACACTCACTCACACTCACTCACAGTCACTCACACTCACTCACACTCACTCACACTCACTCACACTCACTCACTAACTCACTCACTCACTCACTCACTCACTCACTCACTCACTCACTCACTCACTCACTCACTCACTCACTCACTCACACACTCACTCACCATATGAACATGTTGATTTGCCTACCACTCAAACTGTGATCACTGGTACTGATGCTTTGACCTCTTGTGGATAGGCCTCGACCCCAAGAGCAGAAGCGAGAAGGATGATGGATTCGTCAGGGTCACCTTTAAGAATGATAAAGGTGGGAGAAGCATCCTCTCCATTTATACAGATGAAAGTGAATCAGAGTTGACCGGTTTTAAAGGCTTCTTTCTGTCTGTGATGTAGCTAAGAAAACACACACTCCAGATTACCGCACGTACCTGCGCCTGTGGAACCAGGAGACCAAAGCTAAGCTGGAGAACATGAAGGATCTGCCCAAACTCAACCAGGTACATCTGGAGACCGGACAAAGTTACTTCAAGACCTATTAAAGATACATGGTTTTCCTTTCCCAACCCATCAAATGTAAAGAAAAGTCATTTCAGAGGCTGAGCACGAAGATAAACCTTTTCTTTTTTTGGCAGTATATCACACAGTGAGACAGGAATGTGAATTAAGAAAGTTGATATGGGATGTTTTGAATTCATGCTGAATTGAATGTGATAAACCATCAGTGGAAAACAGGTCTAGTATTTTCACTAGATAGCTAGTATATTTTGCTTTTGACATTTGAAATTTAATCAGAGAAATCATAATTTAAACAAATTAAAACTAAATTTAATATAGATGAATTTTTTTAATTAAGATTTTAATATAATAAATTGCCACTTCTCAAGAAAAAACTTTATATAATTTTTAGATTTTAAAATATTATTTAACAAAATGGCATATAAAATACAGCATATATATATTTGTGTGTGTGTGTGTAAATTGGCATCTTTAGCAAACAAATATTTGATATAATAAATTGCCATTTCTTAAGATAAAACATCATTTTTAGCTTTTATATATTATATTATAATAAAATAGTATATATTCTGCACTAAAATTATAATAATGTGTGTGTGTATATGTGTATATATATATATATATATGTATATTTCAAATTGTATTTACATTTTTTATAATAAATTGACATTTCTTAAAATACAACTTTATATAATATTTATCATTTATATATTATATTATGACACAATACAACATATATATATATACACACACACACACACACATGTACATGCACACACAGGAATGAATTAGTTGTTATTAACAGCTACTAATTATTTAATAACAGATATTAAATAAATCTACTGTGAGACAAGGACATCAGGTTAGTTTATTCACAGGTTAAATGTGACTCTGTTCTGATGTGTTTTATTTCTCTTCTGTCTTCAGAGTCAGTTCATCGAGCTGTGCAAGACTCTCTACAACATGTTCAGCGAAGACCTGAGCGAGCAGGAGCTGTATCACGCCACCGCCACGGTCACCAGTCTGCTCCTGGAGATGGGAGAGGTGGGAAAACTCTTCAACTGTCCCAACAACAAGGACAACGAGGAGGAGGAGGAGGACGACGACGAAGAGGACGACCGCATCCCAGTGCGCATGAGCAAGCGAGAGAGAGCGAGACACAAACCTAGCGATCCCGAGATCAACTCCTGCATCACGGGCCCGTTAGACATCATCAAACCAGAGGATTCGTCACCCAAAGACACGGGCACGTCCTCCGCCATGCTCATCTCAGACGACGAGACCAAAGACGACACGTCCATGTCCTCGTACTCCGTCCTGAGCGCCGGCTCCCACGAGCTGGACGATAAGCTTCAGTGCGAGGACATCGCGGACGACACGGTTCTCATACGCAACGGCGGGACGCATAGAGGAGCGGTGCATCATGGGAGAGGTGGTCTCCCTCACAGCGCCAGCGTGGATAAGGACTGGGCCATCACGTTCGAGCAGTTCCTGGCCTCTGTGCTCACAGAACATGCCCTGGTCCAGTACTTCGAGAAGCCCGTCGAGATCGCAGCAAGAATTACCAACGCCAAGAACGTTCGCAAGGTGGGACAGCAACACATGTCCGTCAGTGACTATGAGATCTCGCTATCAGGCTAACGTGCTACAAAAAAACTATTACCCCTCCATTTTACAAACTGTAGTTCATCCAAAAATGAGAAATCCAGCATCATTTACTCAGTCATGTCGTTCCATGATTTTTTATCTTCTGTGAAACACAGTTATTTAGTGGAAAGTTAATGCTAGTTTTTACCCACACAATGACAGTAAATGGTGACTATCTCCGTCAAGCTAGAAATTGACAAAAAGCACCATAAAAATGGCTTTTTCTTAAAGGGATAGTTCACCTAAAAATGAAAATACTCGCCCTCGTGTCATTTCAAACCCGTAATATTTTCGATCACCTTCAGAACACAAATGAAGGTGTTTCTAATGAAATCGGAGAGCTTTCTGTCCCTCCATTGACAGGCTACGCAACTTCGTCGCTTCATAAAGTTCATAAAGAGATTGTAAAACTAATCCATATGAATTGAGCGGTTTAGTCCGAATTTTCTGAAGAGACTCGATCGCTTTATATGATGAACAGATTTAATTTAGATTGAGTTCATGAATGTTTATATGTGAATAAAAGCCTAAATTCAATCTGTTCATCATGTAAAGCGATCGAGTCTCTGAAAAGTTTCTGAAGCGTCAAAGTTGTAGTTGCGTAGCCTGTCAATGGAGGGACGGAAATCATTAAAATATCATTAAAAATAGCTTTATTTGTGTTCTGAAGATGAACGAAAGTCTTAGGGGTTTAAAACGACATAAGGATAAGTAATTAATAGCATAATTTTCAACTATCCCTTAAACCATACAATAGCAAATAACCACTTAAATTCTAGTTTGTTCCTCGCACAAACCTATTGAACGACTCGGATGTTTTGTAATAATAATTAATTTGGCCACTTTTATTGTCATTAGGAGGTCAAAATCTCCAGTCCCCATTAACTTGCATTGTATGGAAAAGAGCAGCATGGACATTCGGCTAAATATCTCCTTTTGTGTTCTACCTTAAAAAGTCCAAATTTGGATCAACATGAGGGTCAGCAAATGATGAGAGAGCTTTCATTTTAACTGGCCTCCTGATTCATCTCCTCTAAACCAATAAATCAGAGCGAGACTTCAGAGGCTTCATGTCTGCGTGAGCTCGTTACGGACCGACTGTAACGAGTTTCCCCGCAGGCTCGTCATGTGACCAACAGAACCACCTTTTTACCTGTACAGAGTCTGAGAGGAACTGTTGGATAATACAATGTGCTTGATGTACTTTATATACAGAAATGTTTACTAGTATCTAATACAGTTAGACTGTTTATCACAGTAATCGTGACTAGAATAGCTCACTAGTCTGAGAAAAACATTTTCTTAATCCGTATTTTTAGGTTGTGTTCCAATAAATGTCTCTAAAAAAAAGTTTACTTGGGGAAACAAAACTGCGTGCAATCACATGAAAATATATTGAATTTATTCATTTTTATTTATTTATTTTTTGGGGAAAAGGATGAACCTCAATAGAAATGTTTAGATTTATGCTATTCACAAAATGCCATTTTAAAACACGTTTATTTGGTAGAACAATACAATTAAACTGCATACTTTAATATATATATATCATATTCTCTGAAATAGCCTCGTGCAATCTAGATATTTTTACTTTTTAAAATAAGACAAAAATACAGATTAAGAGAATGGTTTTGTTTTTACAGTATAGTAAAGCATCTTTAATGTGAGAGAGTTCACTGGAATAATGGGGAAATGCGTACGTGAGGTTTAACTGGGACGTGAAATACTGGGATTGTTGGAACGATGTGCCACAAAATCACCTGTAATTTCCCAGATTTCTCGTTTCTCTCTTCCTCTCTCACTTCCTTTGCACCTGCACTTTGGGTTTCTCTTCTTTGTAAAAAGTGAGAATGTTCGTAACCTGAAGTCTCAGATATGATGCAGTCCATCTGTGTATATTAATATCTGACGTTCACTGTTTATTATAGTGTATCCTGTACTGGTTTTCTCTTGCTGTGTTCTCACCAGGCATGATGTCTGTGCACCTTCTCCTAACTTATTTAGTTTTTTTTTTTTAAATAGACGAGTTTCTACTTTATTTCATGCTGCTGTTTTTAAGTTTCTGTTTTTTTATTGTGAATTGTTCAAATTGACCTGTAAATGATTCAGACCACTTCCCGGAATTAAACGTATAAAAGGAAACGTCCTGTCCTGTTGTCAGACACTCTTCAGTTCTGTTTCATTTGCTGCTTGGCGTTTCCGTGAATGAGGTACAGAAAGTGGTGTGAAACTATTAAAAAGCAAGTAAATCGTCTCGGTGAAAGAACCTTTAGGAAGTGTTTTTGCTCCATCTCAGGTCAACCAAAAGTTTTACCCAAGTTTTTGAGACATGCTTAATGTCATTTAAGACCCTGGTTGATGTGGTTTCATTGTTTTTGATCAATAAATCTTAAACCGCAAAAAAACAAAAACATTTGTAGTGAAATCCTGTAAGTTTAAATAAAAATATTTTTTTTAAATAGAATGGGTAAGAACAGAGATTTAGGCTAAATAAAGCTTCCTTTTAACCTTTAAACTTTTCGGGGGAGAGGGATCGCAAAGTTTCTAGGGGGACATTTTATGTCTTGGGGGACAGGGAACGCAAAGTTTCTAGGGGGACATTTTATGTCTTGGGGGACAGGGATCGCAAAGTTTCTAGGGGGACATTTTATGTCTTGGGGGGACAGGGATCGCAAAGTTTCTAGGGGGACATTTTATGTCTTGGGGGACAGGGAACGCAAAGTTTCTAGGGGGACATTTTATGTCTTGGGGGGACAGGGATCGCAAAGTTTCCGGGGGACATTTTATGTCTTGGGGGACAGGGATCGCAAAGTTTCTAGGGGGACATTTTACGTCTTGGGGGACAGGGAACACAAAGTTTCTAGGGGGACATTTTATGTCTTGGGGGGACAGGGATCGCAAAGTTTCTAGGGGGACATTTTACGTCTTGGGGGACAGGGAACACAAAGTTTCTAGGGGGACATTTTATGTCTTGGGGGGACAGGGATCGCAAAGTTTCTAGGGGGACATTTTATGTCTTGGGGGACAGGGATCGCAAAGTTTCTAGGGGGACATTTTACGTCTTGGGGGACAGGGAACACAAAGTTTCTAGGGGGACATTTTATGTCTTGGGGGGACAGGGATCGCAAAGTTTCTAGGGGGACATTTTATGTCTTGGGGGACAGGGATCGCAAAGTTTCTAGGGGGACATTTTATGTCTTGGGGGACAGGGAACGCAGAGTTTCTTGGGAGACATTTAATGTCTTGGGGGACAGGGAACGCAAAGTTTCTAGGGGGACATTTTATGTCTTGGGGGACAGGGAACGCAGAGTTTCTTGGGAGACATTTTATGTCTTGGGGGACAGGGAACGCAAAGTTTCTAGGGGGACATTTTATGTCTTGGGGGACAGGGATCGCAAAGTTTCTAGGGGGACATTTTATGTCTTGGGGGACAGGGAACGCAAAGTTTCTAGGGGGACATTTTATGTCTTGGGGGACAGGGATCGCAAAGTTTCTAGGGGGACATTTTATGTCTTGGGGGGACAGGGATCGCAAAGTTTCTAGGGGGACATTTTATGTCTTGGGGGACAGGGAACGCAAAGTTTCTAGGGGGACATTTTATGTCTTGGGGGGACAGGGATCGCAAAGTTTCTAGGGGGACATTTTATGTCTTGGGGGACAGGGATCGCAAAGTTTCTAGGGGGACATTTTATGTCTTGGGGGACAGGGATCGCAAAGTTTCCGGGGGGACATTTTATGTCTCTGGGGACAGGGAACGCAAAGTTTCCGGGGGGACATTTTATATCTCGGGGGACAGGGAACGCATAGTTTCCGGGGGGACATTTTATGTCTCGGGGGACAGGGATCGCAAAGTTTCCGGGGGACATTTTATGTCTCAGTGGACAAGGAACGCAAAGTTTCTCAGGGGACGTTTTATGTCTCTGGGGACAGGGAACGCAAAGTTTCCGGGGGGACATTTTATGTCTCGGGGGACAGGGAACGCAAAGTTTTCGGGGGGACATTTTATGTCTCGGGGGACAGGGAACGCAAAGTTTCCGGGGGGACATTTTATGTCTCGGGGGACAGGGAACGCAAAGTTTCCGGGGGGACATTTTATGTCTCGGGGGACAGGGAACGCAAAGTTTCCGGGGGACATTTTATGTCTCAGTGGACAAGGAACGCAAAGTTTCTCAGGGGACATTTTGTGTACCTCACAGACTCCAGCAGAAGGGTTGTGTTTTTCTGCTTGGTCATGCTGAGTGTGAGTGTGACGCTGCTGAGAGTCCTGTCCACTAGAGGCCAGTAGAGAGACGCTTTCATCTGCACATGTTTGACTGAGTGTTTCAACTCTGCTGTCTGTGAGAGTTCAGGGCTGTAACGAAGGCTGTGATGTCCTGGATGAATACCCATGCACTCCCTGCTCTCTCTGTCGGGCCACCGCTGACGTTCAGAGGGTGTGAGTGGAGCCGTCCAATCAGACGCTAGTGTCCCCTGATCGTCCCAGCACAGGAGACACTTGGCACTCGAATAAAGACACCATGCTGTCTTCGTCAACAAGCCTTGCGTCATTACCTGGCAGAAACCCTTCTCTCAGCTTTAATTCCCTCAGCTCTTCTTTTCTCCGAATCAAACCCCCCTGTAAAGAAAGCTCTTTAACATGCTAACGCAGTGTCCCATCATTAACCTCTTGAAATGTCAGCTGTTTATCTGTTACGGTTATCCGCTTACCTATCAAGGATTGTTTGATCTTTAACCTCCTATCTTTTGTACTCTCGATCCAAGTATTGTGCCATAGATTGTAAAGCAATACAAACAGTCAATCATCCCAGTACATTTTGTCGTTTATGAATTAACCAAAAATCAAAGTCTACTTTAATCTGCACACTCGAAAAGCAGCTCTCTGATGCAACTTAAGCGTCCGCTTCATTAATGCACTGATGTGTGTGTGTGTGTTTAAAACGCAAAAAGTTGTTTAAAATTATTTTAAAGTTTAAGGATGTTTTATTAATTGATTTGATAAATGAAGTTAAACTGCATTTAAAACATGGTTATTCCTTCAGCCTTCGAGGTCAATATTATAAATGCTGTTTATTTTTTCAACATTCTTTCTTGTTTCTTTATGTAGGCCTATTTATATATTCATTAATTTATGCATTTGTTAATTTTTTCATTATGTTCATTCATTCATTCATTTGATCTAATTAATAGGTTAATTAATAATTTTCACAAACCCAGCAAAAGGCAAGAATTTTTACTATTATGATTTATTATTAATACAGTAATAAAATATAACTATTATTCATAATAATAATTATTATTACTTTTGATTTATTTTTATTATTTATACTTTTAATTTCAATATAAATTGATGGTACATTTACACGACACCATTTTCAACTAAAAACGTAAAGCGTTTTATGCGTCTTGGCCGTTCATTTACACGACAACGGCCTGAAAACGCAAACTTTTGAAAACTATTGCGTTATCGTCTCAGTTGATTCGTCAAACCGTTCTCAAATAACGTGTAAATGAATTCGATGAAGAGCATGCCAGAATGGACGTGAGGCTATATCTCCGCAACACTTTAGTGAATTCTGACCAAACTTGGTGTGTGTTATGACAACCATGACCTGAGGTTACCTGCACAGTTTTGGCGCAGTGCCACCTAGTGGTCAGGAGATATGAAAAATGGCTATTTTTGCTTATAACTTTTGAAAGGTTTGCCCAAAAATCACAACTGGTCACTTTAGATTTGGTTCAGCATGCCGAGTCGAACGATAACGATACATTCTTAATTTTTCGTAAAATGTGATATTTTACAGACGCATTAAGCGCAGCATTACAAAACTCTGTATGTGTCTTCGGCTCCATGCCCTGACACAGCACTCAAAGTTTCAGGGCAGCGCCACCTTGTGGTCAAAAGTTATAATGAAATTTCCAAAAATGCTGGTAACTTTTGATTAAATTAGCCTATTATAATACTGGTCTTAATAGATTCCTTGGCTCATGCCGAGAACATAGATACCAAATTTGAAGTCGGCTAAACTTCCTGTCCGCCATTCTGATTTTCTTTAAAAACGTACTTTTACTCCTATTACTGAGCTGAGCCAAATGATCCGGTTCGGTTCCCTAAAAAGATCCGGAATTCCCATCATGAGGAAACAGCCTATTAGTCACGTGGGTTTAATGTGCGCTACGTCAGAATTTATTCGGCAAATGCATTTCCATCTCCCATTATTTGCATTAACTCTCAAAAACCACCTCAAGCGAAAGTAAAACTTTTTTGCGAAATTTTTTTTTAAACGAAATATGACGTTTCCATCTCTCATTTCTGATGCGATACTTCAAAATGCGCATTAAAAAAAGGGTGATTGAAACATAGCTATTGTCATCTTACTCTGACCACACCACATCAATTTGGTCACAGCGCCACCTATCGGCCGAAAGTGATAAACCATTTAAATAATATCCCTAGTGACTGTATTTATTGATTTTTCAGCCATTTTGAATAAAATAATCTTAAAATGTATTTAATTGCTCATTGTCGCAGTTGGTCTGACACTCCCAGCCATGTTGGCATGTTTTATCCTGTTATTTGCCCCTGATAATTGCTGCTGCAGCTATATTTATTATTATTATTATGACCGTGTGGACCAGATTAACAGCCACCAGAACTGGACGTAACGTAAGTCTCAGTCTTGAAGTACCTGTGATAAGCGGTGGTTCATGAGAGAGTCAGCAGATGCTGAAGATAATGATCCAGCTGCATCTGGTGGCTTTGGTCTGGGCTCTTGCATAAGGTGAAAGCCTGTTATCAGTCCTCATGAACTTCAGTCGCACCTTCACATGACTCAGATAAACACTAGACCACCGCTGGAGCGCTCGCGAGTGGGAATCACACCGTACAGTGAAGCTCAGATTAGATTGACAAAGACACTTAACTCTGTAGTGTTACGCTATATATTGATTTTAGAGTAGCTGATATGTTTTTCATTGCATTCAAGCAAACATGCACAGCTAGAATATCCCCCTCCCTCTTTCAGTGAATTGGTTCTGACGGTTTTAGGAAATCGGTTCATTTCAGTGCATTGATTTGCTGGTTCGTAACTGTCAATGGAATAATCATGACAAACGTGATTTTACTCCTGCTTTTATGTAGTAAAATGTTCGGTTGAGTGATGTTAATCACAATTCACCATTTTTGTCTGATATATATATATATATTTATTTATTTATTTATTTTTGGTAGGTTAAAGTTTAATGCTGCTGTCACTCTGATTGTCTTTGTGCCATAAAAATACTTATACTTATTAAATACTTCTTATTATATAATCTGACATTATCTAAAAGATATTGCTCTCTTTGATCAGTAAGCTACTTTTTTTAAGTTGATCTGTGTGAGATTAATATTTTTAATATTTATATGGTTATTTTAAAAATGAGTTTTTGTAATGCAGTGGCAGAGAAATCAAATTTTAGTTCAATTTTAACAGTTGTTTGATATCTGTATGTATAATTATTAATAATAATAATATTGTTGTTAATAATTATTATTGTCATAATTATTCATAATTTCAATATATTTAATTTCAATATAAATTTAGCCTTTTTAGTTTTTGCTAATGCAGTTGTGGATAAATCATAGAGTCATTTAAATAATTTTTAATTATTATTATTATTATTATAAATACTTAAATGTTTAATTTAAATATACATTTAGCATTTAGAGTTTTTTGGTAATGCAGTGGAGGAGAAATCACAGTTTAATTCAATTTTAACCATTTAATTTTGTTCAAATTGAATGGTTGTATGTAGGATTATTATTAATAATAATATTAATAATTATTATTATTTTGATTATTTATTAATAATATTTATATGGTTAATTTTAATACAAATGTAGCATGTATAGTTGTTTAATTTATACTTTGGTAATGCAGTGGCAGAAAAATCACAGTTCAATTTGAATAATTTTGAATTATAATAATTATTATTAATACTTATATGTTTAATTTAAATATGCATTTATCATTTATATTTTTTTGGTAAAGCAGTGGCAGAGAAATCACATTTTAACGGTCCTTTGTTAATATTGATGGCTCAATTTAAAGCCACATCTGCTCAAAGAACCAGAGAGGTCTTTGACTTTTAATGATATAAAAGTCTATAATTGGAGCACTTTTAGTTTTAGTGGGCATGCCATATTTGTCAAGGAACGTACAGGTTGTTACTATTGTGTTTGATTAGACTTGTGCAGTGATTGAATGTTTCCCTCCATCCGTTAAACAGAAATTTATAGACATTCCTAGAGGTTTGTTGTTTGGTTTCCCACCCTGCCATGAAGCCAATCATCTTCGAGACCCCGCAGGACGGTCCCGGCTCTACTATTGGCCGAGAGCGTTGTTGATCTCCTTCAATGCGTCTGCACTTTCATTATTAACTATATGACAAACATCTCCAGTCAGCGTTGCAATGAACAGATATAATACTATCATATCATATATTATCATACTATCCTGTTTAAAGCTGAAGGGGATGTTTTTACACACCAACACGTTGTAATTGTAGTCATTCATTGATGCAAAGATTGAAGTTTTGGCCAGCTTTGTGTCCACTGAGTTATCTGAAAGGCTTGTTTATCTGGATGTGGGATGTTTTGGACTCTGTGCTGGAGGGTGGACTTTGTGTTGGCCAGTAATCGTTCCCAGAGAAACACCTCCCCGAGCGGAGGAGGGAAAAGCCCGTCTTGGAGAATGATATATAAAGAGGGAGCGAACCCGTCCTCTTCCCTCCAAAGCGCCGGTTTTCATCCTCACAGCCCTGTCACTCCATCAGACAGAGGAAATCACTCGCAGGTCAGTGTGTGTGTGTGTGTGTGTATAAATCAGAATATGAGTTTATAATCAAATATCAAAATTCTGAATAAATATGGGAAATATCATTATATTCTTTCAAATAATGTAATGTATTATTTGTAATGCTATTCATATTGTGTTATGAAAGTAGCTGCAATACTCTGATCTTTACCTGGAGATCATTTGCATGTGTTGTAAATATTTACACCGCCGGTCGAAAGCGCAAGTTTATATTTCTCATGATTTTACAAACTTTTTGATCAAAAGGCTCCTGCTGAAATGCTTGAAGTTAGTGCTGCAGACAGTTATGAATTGTGCCTAGATATGAATTTATTTAAGAAATATGTTTAATAGATGAGTATGGAGTGTACTGTGTGCAACAAGTGTGTCATTTAAAAGCATCCCAGGATGCACCTCAGTTTTTCTCAAAGGCAAGACTTTACTATGTTAATGTAAACTGTGCAGGATGGTCATAATGAAGAATGTGTGTGTGTGACAGCGGTCAGTATGGTGGGTCTGAAGCCGACCGATGTTCCTCCTCCTCCGGTGGTGAAGGTCCTCAGTGCAGGAATGGCCGGCTGCATCGCGGATCTGGTCACCTTCCCTCTGGACACGGCTAAAGTGCGCCTGCAGGTACAGACGGGACGTCCCAGCACAGCCTCTGATGCATTACTGTGTTTGCACCAATAATACTTCTATATATATTATTATATATAAATAATCTGGGTAGTTAGGAGTTTTGTTAATTTATTTCTTTGTTTAATATTTATATTCATTTTTTCAAATTTGCATTAATAATATTTGTATTAATAGTTAAAATTGTAAAGATTTCTGAAGAATATATTATTAATATAAAAAATTATTATAATCTGTTCCTGAATATGACTATATTAAACGTTATATATAATACTATATATATATATATATATATAATTGTATTATTACATAATATATAATAATTTAAAATTGTTAATCTATTTAAAATTTATATATAATCTTTTCCTGCATATGATTGATTTAAATTACTATTTAAATATATAATATACTATATTATGTTTTTGCACTAATAATATTTTTATGAATATTACATAAATAATCTGGGTAGTTTTGGAATTTTGTCAGGTATTAACATTTAAAATTGTAAATGTATACCTTCTTTTTTTTAAAGGATTTCTGAAAGAATTTTTTCTTTAAATATTAAATGTTAAACATATTCCCCCGGTTCCACAGACAAGGCTTAATCTAGTCCCAGACTAAAACGGATGTTTGAGCTGAAAGCAACTTGCACTGATATATCTTAAAATATGTCAGTGTCATTGTTTTATCTCAAGATGCACGTCAAGGCACGTTTATAAAAGCTACTTGCATGTCTTAATTGAACCAAGAACTAATCCTGGCTTAATTTAAAAAAGAAAGAATTTTTTCTTTAAATATTAAATGTTAAACATATTCCCCCGGTTCCACAGACAAGGCTTAATCTAGTCTGGATGTCTGTCCTGAAAGTAACTTGTACTGATATATCTTAAAATATGTCAGTGTCATTGTTTTATCGCAAGATGCACATCAGTAATGTTTCTAAGGCACGTTTATAAAAGCTACTTGCATGTCTTAATTGAACCAAGAACTAATCCTGGCTTAATCTAAACCCTGTCTGTGCAACCAGCCCTATATATATTAACCCTCTGGGGTTCTTCATTTTAGACTCACACTCAGGACCTTCGGGTCAAAAATGACCCGGAGGGCGGCATTAAGATACATTTTATTTGAGTAAAATCAATGAAATATATTTTTGTTCAATAATATTTTTTCTTTTCTTTTTTGGTGTTTTGAGATAATTTTATGATTTATAATTAATATTTATGCAATAATTAAGACCCATTTTTTCCCATTGAATATAATAGAAAATTTATATATATATATATAATAAAAAAAAATTTTTTATTAAAGCTGTATTTCATTTTAGAGTCAAGTCTAGGCCTCATGAAAGCAATTTTTGAAATGAGATCGGAGCCATCTGGTGGACACACTGAGCATTTTTATCACGCAATAGCACATTTTTACCACTAGTGGATTTACAGCTCTCTGTAGAAACTTATGGTAGAAACACTCTAGTGATTTTTTCACATATTGTTTAATTTTTTTCAGGTTGTTGATTTTAATATATAATAACAGATTCTCAAAGACTATTTTTGTCATTTTTTTAAATGTAAAAATTTTTTTTTTTTTTTTTTGGTTGGTTTAAATGGTAATTTGAAGTGGCAGTTTTACTTTATAATACATTCAAACCTGAACATTGCATTATAAAGAGAACAAATGGAAAGCATTTTGTCACCAATTGTTTTAAGAGATTCACCCCTTCACTGTTGTGTGCTTTTTTTCTGCATCCTGGCTGTTTTGTAGATTGTATGCACAAAAAAACTCTGTATTTTCATATTTTTGCCAATTTCCCATTCATTTCCTATGGGGGTCATTTTTGACCCGAAGGTCCTGAGTGTGACTATTTTTTTTACGACCACTTAGACTTTTCAAATCCTGTCCCCAATTTTTTTGGGTGTTCATATACCAAGTACCAAAAAAGTCACCAAGTTTTGGACCATTCCGATGAAGCTACGATTTTTAACATTTTTTTATTTAAACGCTTCGGGTCATTTTTGACCCGAAGAACCCCAGAGGGTTAAACAAAAACACATTTTTGTTTTTAAAGTTGTGTTGCGATATTTCTTTCATTATTACATATACGTGCAACTCAAGTATTCCTCTGATCACCTGTATCGCCCCAGATCCAGGGAGAGAAGGCGGTGACGGGCGCTGCTAAGGGCATCCGTTACCGAGGTGTGTTCGGGACCATCAGCACCATGGTGAGAACCGAGGGCCCGCGCTCGCTCTACAACGGCTTGGTCGCAGGTCTTCAGAGGCAGATGGCCTTCGCGTCCATACGCATCGGCCTCTACGACAGCGTCAAGAGCTTCTACACGCGGGGCAAAGACAGTGAGTTCAGCTCTCTAACACACATCCCCGCACAGAGAAGGCGAGAGTACGATCTGTGCGGAGACGAGAGTGTGAGAGTGTTGGGATGAAGGTTTGGTTTTGGCCTTGCAGACCCTAACGTGGGCGTGAGGATCTTGGCGGGCTGCACCACGGGGGCGATGGCCGTGTCCGTGGCTCAGCCCACAGATGTGGTGAAGGTGCGTTTCCAGGCCCAGATGAACCTGCAGGGTGTGGGCCGACGCTACAACGGGACCATGCAGGCCTACAGGCAGATCTTCCAGCTCGAGGGGCTCAAAGGCCTGTGGAAAGGTGTGTATTCTGCCCCGAGAGAAGCTGTTACCAAAGCCCTACACTTTTATTAACTCAGACTCTGGCTAATATTGGATAGCCCCTTCAAGGGGGTCCTTTCAATCACTGATTGTAAATAACCTGAGCCACACATGCTCAAAACAAGACAATACACAATAACACAGAAAAACAAGAAAAAAACAAACTCAACAAGACATCATTCACAGCATGCCCCCCCCAAATTATACAATAAAATACATGAATACATTGACAATAATAATGCCTCATAGGGTATTCACATGACATTACAGCATTTTAATGAGCCCAAATTTACTACAATATCAATTAAAACGTGTACATGGTGTCTTTAAGTATAAAAATAGTGCCAATTTAAATTAATGTAAAGATGTAATGGATTTCAATGACAATGGAAGGTTATTCCAGTCCATAGGAGCTTTATAACAAAATGCTCTTCTAGTGGTTCAATGGAGCACAAAACTCGCGGTTTGGATCATATTACGGGTTTTGATTCATGGAGCGGATAATTTTTTTGGATCAGCAAAAAAAAAAAAAAAAAAAGTAACGCTGCTTTCCATTTATTACTTAAAACTAGGGGTGTAACAATATATCGTGTCACAATATATCGCAATACAAAAATACATCAGTATGTATCGTGGATAGTGACAATCTGTATTGTGGATAGTTTCTGTGTGAGAAAAAAATTCAAGTTTACAGAGTTTTGGTGTCAGTACTACATTAAACTACTAACTATAATGTTGAATATAATGTTTAATCATGCAACTGGGGAATATTTGTGGGTCCTGATAATGCCAAATGTTACCAGTAAAAGTGGCCAACATTATTTTAAATATATCTAGTCGGTGACAGAGTGCAATATTCGTCTAAAATAATTCAGTATTTTCAGCTTCAGGATCATGAATATTGTTATTCTGGTGTCTCTATTGTCCTGTGCATTGGGCTTCCAGCACCAAGTCCAAGATATTCATTTACACCCACAATGTAACACCAAATTTAGCATTTTAATCAACAGTGCATTTTGTGTTAAACTTTTATGATATGTCTTGGAATATCGCATCGTGATATGTATCAAAATCGTGACCTGAGGGTATCGTTACACCCAGACTTAAAGCAGCACTAAGTAGGAATTCCGTTTTTGTCAAACAGCGACCCCTAGAGTCGCTATGGAGTACTTGTACTGTCGTGAATAGCACTCACGCAGAGATGGCTCGCGCTCACGGCCGGATCCCCTCCCCCTGTACACCGGTACCTGTTCAGTAGGATGGACGCTGTAACTAATGGAAATAAGGTATGGCCCCTTTAAGAGCTGCGCGCGCCCTGTTTAACTGTCGGCAGTCTGTATTGCATGTGCGCCTCGAACACCACATGTATACGGCGCCGGGTTATTTCTGTTTGATGCTCATTTTATCAGAATTTTATCTGTTTTTTGCCGTAAAGCAATTCGTTACCTCGCGAGACCTGATATCACACGATACTTCCTAACACTGAGGCTGGCGGCCCGCCGGCCCGCCGGCCCGCCGGCCCGCCGGCCCAAAGTTGCAAGGGTGGTTTTGCGGCTCACAGGCACCAGGGGGGTGCGAGACGACCACCATTCAACACGAAATCAGTAATATAAACATTACAATGACTCCAAAGCTGTTCGGTTCAGGTAAAAAAGTTACTTAGTTCACCTTTAAAACACACTTTTAAGTTCTTCGATACTACAGCAAAAATGACTAGCCCAACTAATAAAGTTCAAACATTATTAAAGGCAAGTGAACCGTCAGTAAAAAAATATCAAATACACTAATACAACAAAGTTACAAAGTAAGGTCTCAATAGTTTATTCAGATACAGACACGTGGGCTAATAATCAAGCCTAAATCTAAAATAACACTGTATAAATTAAAAATAGATCAATCTTTGTTAAAGCTGTGATCTGTTCTTTGATTGACATATGCAGGTATTTATAGGTTCCTGTCACTTTAAGACCTGATGCTTGGATCCAATATAATGATACGCATCCCATTTCCTTCTCAACAGATTAGTAATTTATAATCTATTTGTTCGCATCTTGAAGCACATTACATTTGAAAAAATGTATTTCCAAGATGTGCACGGCATATATTCAAAATATATTTGGGCCAAAATAATGTTCTTAATCCTAATATGCATGTGTTTTTCTCATGCCAGCTCTGGCTTTGCTTAAGAAACAACAGCACTGAGTATATCTTATCTTATCTTATCTTATTTATGTGTGATTTGTGTGAATACAGGAACTCTGCCGAACATCACGAGGAACGCCCTGGTCAACTGCACAGAGCTGGTGTCTTACGATCTCATCAAAGAAGCCATTCTTAAACATAAACTCCTGTCAGGTAAGAGCCACGACTGAAAACTCACAGTACACGAACCCTAAAAAAGCCAGTTGGATATTTCAATAAACAGGACGAGCTCTTTGATATGTCGCTCCCAACGGTCCTGTTCATATAGCATAACATCTTGTTTTTATTTAGCATTTTTACTAAGCACATTCCCCAAAACTCAAAGCATATGCCAGCGTGTGACGGAGCCTCGAAATCAGGCCAAGAGTCCATAAGGCGACACAGCAGGAGCGTCTGTGATTGGTGCTCACACGCCCTCCCTTTACTGTCCAACCTCCAATAACCAGTGTGGATCGTGTTGGAATCAACCAGTACAAACCACTTCCACCAGATAAGATAGTACTGGTGCCCAGCTAACCATTACATGACATCAGCACATCTGTAGTGAAGGCCTGTGACAGTACCAGTCATGTCAGTGTTAATTTACACTACAATTAGAAATGCTACCTTGCCAACTAACTGAAATGGTTCCTTTTTTTTTCTTTCAATTATCAACAAAGAATTTGAAATGTTTTAAAATAGTAAAATTACTCAAACCAAATATGAAATTACAAAACTACTAAAACTTAAAATGAAATTGGAAAATATAAAAAATATATTTTTTAAATATATTTACAGTTTTCATTTTAATTTTAGTTAATTCTTTATTAATTTTGTTTTTTGTCATTTCTTATATATTTTTTTTTTATATAACTTTATTTATTTATTTATTATTATTTCAATGAAATGATTGCATTATATTTTAGTTCGATAATGTTTTTTGTTTAATAATTTGTGTTTTTATGCTACTAAATTATATGGAATAGTTATGATCCATGTATTACCTGAAAATTAATTTTCCAACTTGAGTCTGTCCTCCAAAGCTTTCAAGATTTATTACAGTTTAAGTTTGGTCTCTTTTTAAAGACGACACATTTCAGATTATTGCTGAAACAAACAAAAAAGGTTGTAGAAGTTTAAGTTTATCAGTATAAAAACTAGTATAATTAAATTAAAAATGATATTTTTAAATGATATATGACAAAGTATATATTTTCCAAAAAATATTTTACTCTAGAACTCTGAGAAAATCAAAGCCATAAATCTAAACAAGTTGTGCTCCAAATTTGATGTTGATATCTCCAAAAATTATTAGTAAGAGATTTTGTTTGGGAGACGTTTACCAAACGTTTGCACTAGATAAAATTTGTTTGTTTTCAATTCGTTTAATTTCCGATGCGGTCAAAAATGTAACCTTTTCAAAAGATGTGCATGATTTTTTTGTGTGTGTGTGTGTGTGTGTTCACATAGTAAGCGCCAAAACCTTTTCTAAGTTTCGTACCGTTCTGATGAAGTAAAAAATGCTACATTTTTCGTAAAAAAATTTCGGTCAAAAATAACTCAACAACTCAAGAGGGTTAAACTAAATGAAAATGAGAAATGTTGCAATGAAATACATTTTTTTAATATTTCACTTTATTTCAGTTAACCTGTTATTGTACATTTAATGAATTTTTAAAATGTTTTAGTTAACTATAATAACTTGCACTGGACACATTGAACAAGAGCCTTCAAACACTCATATCAGTAATATGTATTCCTGTTTTTGCATCGCAGACAATCTTCCGTGTCATTTTGTGTCTGCGTTCGGCGCCGGTTTCATCACGACCGTGATCGCGTCCCCAGTGGACGTGGTGAAGACTCGCTACATGAACTCTCCTCCGGGTCAGTACAGAAGCTCCATCAACTGTGCCTGGACGATGATGACCAAAGAGGGACCAACCGCCTTTTACAAAGGGTGAGCGAGCACACACACTAACACTGATCCTATCTGTCTTGCATGCCGTTTACGACTTATAGGGCCTAGTATACGACTGGGATCAGTGTAAAGCCCTGTACACACCGGGACGAATATCGGCGCGTGTTATTCGCCAGCGTTTTTCAACGCGTTTTTTGTGTTCACACCCAAGCGATTTTCGCTGACGATGAGCCGAGTGAACATGCGAATCCATTCCCTGACATTAGATGGCGCTTAATGTAAAACAGGAATAGTCCTATGTTGTAGTCGCTGTCGCTTTTGTCATATAGTTCTTTATGTTCCGACACCAACGAGCAGTGGTGGAATGTAACGAAGTACAAATACTTTGTTACTTTACTTAAGTAAATTTTTCACGTATCTGTACTTTACTTAAGTAGAATCAATAGTGCATACTTTTTACTTTTACTTCGTTACATTTTGCAGCAATTATTATACTTTCTACTCCACTACATTTCTACAACGTTCTGTTACATTTTCGTTACATTTTCTGATCAGTTTTCCCCTGCCAAAACGTCATGCTGACCGTCCGTTCGTCGCACGTTTCTGTCTCACCAGTGAAGTTTGGTTGCCTAGATATATCAACCCGGTCACACTAAATGCGTCTCTATAGCACGCAGTGTGTTTATCGTGCAATTTATACGCGAAAATTAGTTTTTACATGCATAGGAAACGCATTGGTAGGTTTATTGGGGTGCGTGTGTATTATACGTTTGGTTAGGATTAGTATGGCAAGCCAAGAGGTTCAGAATTACGCCATAAATTAATCGCGTTTACAGCCAAACGCTGTCATATACGGCGTTTTAACATAATATGTGTTTATATATATATATATGTATATATATATAGTATATAGTAAGGGTATATAGTAAGCTTGATGTGTATATTGCCTAATTGCAAGCTTGTTCAGAAATGGTGACAAAAACTTAAAATATAACTGCTTTTCCATCATATTGAACATCATTATATGAGTATTAGGTTCAATGAGTTAGTAACTGTTTTATTAATCATTAGAATAAAGACATTAAGAGAATAAATTGTTATGCAAGTACTTTTACTTTTAATACTTAAAGTACATTTAAAATCAGGTACTTTTTACTTAAATAGGGTTGTCATTGTGGTACTTCTACTTTTACTAAAGTAAATATGTCTCTGGTTATTTGTACTTTTACTTAAGTACTGAGATTCAGTACTTCCTCCACCACTGCCAACGAGACCAGCAGCTCTACATTCATCTCGCCTTGCGTCTTCCTCGTCTTATTTCTTCCCGGCAGTGTAGACGCTACTTGGCGTATATCTTCTTCGCCGTTGCGTATGTGTGCTTGGCAAGACCGTTTTGTGTTTGAGCGCCCCCAGGTTGTGTTTTACTGTAACTTCAGAAGCTCCAGACACGTGAGCAAAAGCGCCAATCTCATTGGTCGGATAGTTTTTGACGCGGCACGTCAAACCAAAAAAACGAACCCGCGGCGTTTTAAAAAAAATGACGCTTTTACGCGTGGCGTTTTTCGCGTCGGTGTGCACATTCACATTGGCGCCCTTTGTTTAGTCACGAGGCGTTAAACGTCGGCGAATATCGCGCGCGAAATTCGTCTCGGTGTGAACAGGCCTTTACATTACGAAATTTTATTGGAGACTACTCTCACATTTGCATCATGGTTAAATAAAGGGGTTACACTTTATTTCGATAGTCCACTTTAGACATTCTACTAACTATAAGTAACTTTTTAACTAAATGTCATCTAACTCTCATTACAGTGTAGTAGACTGTTAGGTTATGGTTAGGTGTTCGGGTTAGTAGAATAAGTTGCCAAGTCTGTTGGGGGACCAACAAAATAAAGTGTTAGCAAATATTAAGCAGAAAGTCTACTAATCCTCTAATGAGAGTTAGCTGAGATGTAGCTGCAAAGTTACTTATAGTTAGTAGAATCTCTAAAATGGACTATCAAAATCAAGTGTTACCAATAAAGGTGAATAGTAATAAAACCGGATCTAATACTGTTTTTTTATAAGCACGCACTGAGGTTTTGTTGTCTGTCGCTTTAAATGCTCAAGCTCTTTGACAGCCAATCAGAATCCATCCTGCTTTAATGTTGTTATTGTTCATCAACTGGAAACAAAACTCATTTTGAAAGCGATTCCAACGATATTGTTTCTCTGTGCCGTTAAAGATGTGGTGTGACCCACAACCATTCTTTTATTAGAACGATTTTTGTTCTCGTTATAGTTATCGTTAACAGACGAAGCTTCTCTCTTTCTCCTCCAGTTTCGTTCCATCTTTCCTGAGGTTGGGCTCCTGGAACGTGGTGATGTTCGTGTCGTTCGAGCAGCTGAAGAGGGCTATGATGATGTCCCGGGACAGATTCGAAGCCACCACGTAGAGGCTAAACTCAAACTCACATCCTTTCAAACACACGGACTCACACGAGCGGCTGTTCTAAACCCCTCTGACGGGACGATGAAAACCAGATGCGCAGGCGCAGAAACTTCCACTTGCAGACTTCCGCTTTGGAAGCTGAACAGGCAACAGTACGGGATGCATCAATGAGCATTTACATCAGAATCAGATCATGATCGTCATCGTTTCTCCTTCAGGGCATTTTTCATGTATAAATAATTATGAAGCCATTGAACAACGATTGATCATCCATCACACATAATGAAATGAGAGGATATTCTGAACCTCACCCCCCTTGATATGTTAATGTACAAAATGTTTATGTAATATATTTATCTTTCCTCATTTTTTTAAGCAATTAGTGCTTTGTTTAAAGCAACCATTTACCTTAATGTTTATTTAACTCTAAAACTTTTCCAACACGTAACCCTGGAATGACCTAGAAAGTGAGATTGCCTCATCACTGGAAACCTATAAAGACACAAAGATACGCATGTATGCATCAATAAAACACCTTTATACACCTTCTGGATGTCTTTATGGGGACTGTGGAATATTAAGTTGTGATACTATGTGAAATAAGATTGATATTCAAAGAAATATGAGTTTACATTCATAGAAATCTTTAGGCCTGCATTCATACTGATGCAAATCATTTTCGATATTTACAGTTAAAGATTTTTAATGTATTAATTGCTTTGTATTGTCAATGTGTGAAGAGCTTGTAACAAAACTTAAAACTTAAAAAAACGAGACCTTCGTCACCTTCCCCGGATTCCTAGGTTGCCTATGAAAGCCATGTTTTTTTGAGGACTCGGGGGCGTTTTTGCCAGGAAAACCAAAAGGCGTTACGTTTACACGCACGTGATCACTTCCATTCAATGGCGCATGAAATGAACAATATTCAGGATAATGCCGAAAGAGCGATTCTTCTGTACTAATGTCGCTAGCGTCACGCAAAGAAGAGATTATTCAAACGGTCTCACATAGCCAGATATATTCTAGTCCCAAATATACCTTATAATCAAACTATCATCATCGTGTGATTTTACTTTTTTACCTCGTCTGTCGACATGATGCCGGATAATTGCAGGGCTGGTCCAAACGTATCCATATCGCTATGATCAGATGCGTTCACCGCACATATTTACATGTTCATTTCTAACCGTCACTCTCGGGAGCGTGGACGGCGTCAGGATGTTCGTTAAATGTATATCGCTTCAAATGTATTTTAATAGAATTTTTATATAAAATAGCTTAGTATTTCAATCTAAAATAGAAATTCAATATAAATATATATTTATAAATAAATATATCTATCTATAAATTATAGGAACGTCTGTCTGTCTGTTTATCGAATATCTCTCAAACCACTAGTCCGATGGATTTCAAACTTGACCGGTGTCTTGCTACGGGCACGAGTAAGTGCAGGGCCGAGTTTGACATTGTTTGGATTAGAAATGCAAAATATATGGTTAAATATGTCTGTAAAAGAAGCACACATTGAAGTTGTGGTTTAAAAATAAACATTCTGACAGCTAAACATTAAGTCAGCCACACTGTTTACTTCTGAAGTAATAAAGTAGCGATTCTTTTCGAGAAATGTAGCTATTCTTTTCAAGGTTGTTATTATACAATGTAATTATAGGTTTATTACAATGTAATTATACATTGTTTACATTGCTATTATACATTACAATGTAATTATATTTATTACAATGTAATTATAGCCTACATTTAATACATTGTTATTACATATTACAATGTAAATATACGTTTACTACAACGTAATTATATATTACAGTGTTATTATACGTTTGTTACATTATTATTATTATTATTATTATACATTTGTTACATTATTTTGTTACATTGTTTTTTTTTTAAAAGTAGCGATTCTTTTTGGAAAAAGTAGCGATTCTTTTTGAAAAAGTAGCGATTCTTTTTGAAAAAAGTAGCGATTCTTTTTGAAACTGTAATGTAAAAAATGTAATTATACATTTGTTACAATCTTATTATACATTTATTACAATGTAATATACATTTATTACAATGTAATTATACGTTTATTACAATGTAATTATACATTTATTATAGTGTTATTATACGTTTATTACAATGTAATTATACATTTATTACAGTGTTATACATTTGTTACATTATTTTGTTACATTTATTCTTTTTGAAAAAAGTAGCGATTCACTACTTTCGAAAAAGTAGCGATTTAACTGAATCTGTAAGTCAGCTACACAGTTTATTTCTGAATACTATATTTTATTCTGGTGCGCTTAAGTTATCGTTTTCTCAGAGTTTAGGCTCCTGTGTAATAGTAGCCTAGGCTATTAAGCAACTCAAACATACCAAACCAACAATTACTAAAAACACACAAAAACTGATTTTGCACAGGCATTGCACTAGTAAAATAGAATTTTAATATAAAATAGATTTTCAATATAAAATAGATTTTCAATATAAAATAGAATTTTATACATTTTAACAAAATTCTATTTACTTACAAAAAAGACCTTCAGCCCTATCAGGCCCTTGAATCACGTTCAGTCTTCTTGTACATTATGTACAATAGCACGAGCAATAGCTGCTGGCTGCAGTTTCACTTAACAGCTAATAACAACAGTTTATGAAATCTATATATAACCCCTTTTAATATTTATGATATCATAATGTTCATTGGTTAAACTCATTTTTGCGACACAATATAATAGCATTTAAGCCAGATTTGGCACGATTTCAAATATGGCAGATTTTATGACCATATTTGTACATCACAGGATAAGTTATGAGGATAAGTAATGGTGACCAGTTATAGGATGGAAGACGTGCAAAAAAATCATGAACTGCGTTAATTTCATTTTTTTTCAAAACTCTAATATTTTAACTAATTCTTATTGCCAAAGCTCTAATGAAAAGAAGCAAACATTGCGTAATAATGTTCAATCACTAATTTTATTCTTCAACATCAGGTATGAATCCAACACTATAAAATTAATTGGGTAATAAGGAATAAAAAGTTACATCTTCAAAACCAAACACCGTTTATAAATAAAACAACACAGTGTTACATTGACATTTGTGCATAAAAATGCTGTACTTTGGAATTGAGTTGAGGTCTGAATAATAATATTCACAGAACAGATTAGACATTAAATACGTGTTTATAGGCCACATCGAAGAATTGTGCAGAGGATAACGACGGGTGAGGGTTTAATACAACTTAAACGCATTTCGACAAGCAAAGAGGTTGAATCATCTGCATACAGAACGGAAACAACTTCCTAACATCTAATGAACAGAAACGTCAACTTCCTGAGATGGGTAAACATTAAGAAGCAGGAGTCATGTGTGCACGACCAAAACGTTCAAGTGTGACGGGGAAGTTTATAATATCACTTCTAAAGTATTATTAGTAATACTTGACGGTGTAAGTCTTTTCCCTGACCGGGTAAGTGTAGCTAAACAACCAGCTATGTACCCTTGATGTACACTTTATACAGTTGTTGCTTAATTATTTATATTCAAATAACGTTTCATGCACGTTGTACATTTCTCAACTAAAAACTATCATGAAGTCAATGGAAAAAGAAAACAAAATCAACTGTTGCGGTTTCCCATTGTCTTTGAAATGATGCTGGAATGCTGAAGTCACTTTTCCGGGTCCCCGCTCATGATGAGCGTGACCTCCGGCACCTGAAGTTGCCCTTTGACCTTGTCGTGAAACTTCTCTCTGTAGCGATTGAACTCCATGATGCTCTCCGGCTCCTCTTCCAACCAGAACTTATCGAACTCGTACGCTAGGTAACCTACAAACAGAGACAGAGGAAACACGTGACCATATTGGAGAGGAGTTTCTGAGCCAAAAATTATCATGTGCATATCTGTCAATGGGGTGAGGTTGTGGAATAATTTACCTGTAATAAATAAAGAAAGCAATCATATTGTGCAATTTAAAAGAAAGTTTAAAATGTCTATATTAGAAAAGTATATGAATTAAGGTGGACTTGGGACAAATGTCTCATTTTCTCTTCAAGAGGTTGATTTGAATTACCATACAGTCTGTTTCTTGCCATTTCATTAATATTTATATTATTGTTAGTATTACATTTTGTGTCTTTTTATTATTTTTGTCTTTCTTTCTCATTTTGTAATTGTATTGTGTGATTTATTTTTAGATAAATGTACTGCAAATGATTAAGTTTTTTTTTTCCTCAAAAATGATAGATTATGATACTTTGTAAAGAGAAAACAGTAGCCGTTTCAAAGCTAGATGTATAAAAGGGGAAGGCAAATATAAGTTAGCTTCTTCCTTCTTTATTTTTCTATATTTTTTCTTTTCTTTTGAACATGCTGAGATTATGTTCTTATTATTTTTGTTAAAATATGTTCTGTTACTAATGATCATGTTCTGAAGAGGAAAAAGAAAAGAAAAGAAATTCTTCATTCATTCATTCATTCATTCAAAACAGGTCCAACAAAGAAAAAAAAAACTTTTTTTTTGTTTTACATAAAAGAAACGTAAGCCTATTTCAGGACCCTTGAATACAACATTTACTTTAATATAAAGTATTACATTTTTGCCTTATAAGTAATATGTAATACTCAAATAAGAATAAATGCAGTATGACTTACGCACTTATGAAAAAAAATGTAATAATAAGGAATGTTAAAGTATAAATTGTTTATTTTTTTTAAAATATTTTTTTTAAAGTAACGAGAACGAGAAAACGAAGCAAAAAAATATAGCAAAATATAATTTCTAATTTTTTATTTTGGAATGAATATTATTAGACCATGATTTTGACCAATTTTGTCTCTATCACTCTTCTAAAAAAAATGTAATACACTATTTTTAAACATTTCTATGGAAGTGATTTTATCTTGATATATTTTCAAATATAAATCTATCTATAACGTGTGTGTGTGTGTGTGTGTGTGTGTGTGTGTGTGTGTGTGCTCACAGTAGAACTGATGGAAGTCCTGCATTTGTGGTTTTCCAGAGACTGTGTTATAGAAATGAAGCTTCAGAGCGTCACTCTTCATCAAGCTGTACGCCATCTCAGTCAGATTGATGCCCACTATGGCATACGAGTACCTGCAATGACAAAAAGAAATTACAACAACTATCAATTTCACTAACTTTGTGAGTGATGATGTGGAGTAAGACTGAGTGTATGACGTAGAGGACTTACCCTAGTGTGGGGTGATTCGCATGTGACAGGACCTGTCGGGCCGCGTCAGTGTATTTCTCACTGAAAAAACTGAGGAAACAAAGAAAAGCATGAATGATCAAGAAAGCAATGGGATGAAAACATCCCCTTCCTGTAATTCATCATAATCAGAAAGGTTCCTCATACAGAAGGTTTGTGAGTCCCAGCATCCCCATCCCTCTGAAGTCAGTCTTCGGGTCATCGCCCTGAAAGCCGATGTCTCCCCACTGCTTCGTGATCCTCGATTCCAGCTTCTCTGACGGCATCAACAGCTCCCACAACTGGAGGAGAGCAAGCAAACACACACACACACACACACACACACACACACACACACACACACACACACACACACACACACACACACACACACACACACACACACACACACAGCAGTCAGAGCTGAAGCTCAAATCATAGTCCGGTATGATATCAGACTGTAAATCATGGATCACCTTCAGAAGCATGTTCTCATGTTCCTCGGCTTCAGAGTCGAACACCTCTTTTCTTAGTTCCTCAACCGCCTCAAACAGATTGTTATATCCGTTGATTTGCAACAAGCATTGACGAAGATTCACCTTAAACCTGTAAGAGATGTAAAACTGCTATTAGACCTAGATAATATCCACAACATACACATATCTAAAGTTCATTCTGTTTACAGCTGGTATTAAGATGCGTTTCGGTCGAAAGATGCGTTTCGGTTTTTTTTTTGTAATGTGTAATGTGAAAAAAGTTTGTTAACAATAAATATACTGTTAAAAACAAAATCTTACATAAACATTTAGCAACAAACTTGGCAACAGAGGCTATTTGGTCAAAATGATGGTTCCTATAATCAGAAAAATGACAGTTTATGCCATTTCCGAGCAAAATATATACATTTGTATTTAATAATTAATAATGTTAAAAAACAACAACAACAGATAATCGCATATTGTGAACAAAATAAAAAATGTGAATGTCTTCATTCAGTTGGGAAAATAAACTTAAAAGTTAAGTTAAAGCAATCTTAATAGAGCCTCACTTAGGATTTTTCTGCTCCTTGATTCTCTTTTCCCGGATTATTTGAGCCAGATGGTCCTCCAATTCATTCTCCTTCAAAGACAAAGCTGCTCGCAATACCTGACCAAACACAAACGTTTAAAGTGCACTATAAAGTGAGTTAATCAGATCAATCTTGGCTAAAGATTGTGGTCCACATCAATGTTTAGCTAATACTCAGATAATAAAGTGTTGAAGCAAACAGATTGTCTTTACACATACCTTGCTTTTGGAGGACTTCAGAGAATACTCTACAAAGGAAGGCATAAACGACAGGTTTGCAAAAGTGATGCATGGCAATTCAAATACTGTCTTAAAAGAACACATTTCAACCAATTATAATCACTACAAACTGGTCACTGCATGAACACAACTTACATTTTTGGTTAAACGATACCTTGAAAGGGATAGTTCACCCCAAAATGAAAACGGTCATTTTTACTCACCCCCATGTCGTCCCAAACCCGTAAGACTTTCGTTCATCTTCAGAAAACAAATGAAGATATTTTTATCTTTTGTCCCTCCATTGACAGTCTACGCAACTACCGGTTTGACGCTTAAAAAATATCATAAAGAGATTGTAAAACTAATCCCTATGAATTGAGAGGTTTAGTCCAAATTTTCTAAAGAGACTTGATCGCTTTATATGAAGAACAGATTGAATTTAGGCTTTTATTCACATATCGGTACCTCAGGTTCTCGCATGCCAAGCGACCATAGTGCGCTGATGAATGTTTATGTGAATAAAAGCCTAAATTAAATCTGTTCATTATATAAATATTTCACTCTTCAGAAAATTTGGACCCAACTGCTAAATTCATATGGATTTACGATCTCTTTATGAACTTTCTGAAGCGTTAAAGTGGTAGTTTGGGGGGACAGAAAGCTGTCAGATTTCATCAAAAAGATCTTGTGTTTGGAAGCTGAACGGAAGTTTCACCTGAGGGCGAGTAATGACCGAATTTTCCGTTTCGGGTGAACTATCCCTTTAACTATTCACCATATATTAATTTTAAGGCATACACAAACAAGTCTAGTCCACACATATCCTCGTCGTCACCTATCTGTGATGTCCTCAGAGCTCCGGCTTTGCATCGGGCACAAATGCGCTGTAACTCGCATCTTCCAGTGAGAATCCGGAGGAACCATTTCAGCCAGAAGCGCAGACAGGAGGAATAGAAACATTGCCAGATATACCCCAACATCCTCTGAAACACAAACATCACCCGTTAGTTTCAGTCCAACTACTGCACTTTCTCCCACATGTATTATTAGGCACACAACAGGAATGCAACGTACACAATATGGACACTTTCCATGCATTTTCTTAGACTGAACTGCATACAGCTCATGCACACAGCAGCTCTTACTGTCTCTATGTCTACACATAAATAATGTACACTTCATTCAATGCAAATGAGCTGCTGATCCTTGTACTCGGTCAACACAACAAGCATTCTGCTAGGAATAAGCATTATTAGTAATCTATTAATCAATAAGATCTGTGCATGACTGTTTACACTGTCCACCATCAAATCAGCCCTCAGAACTCACACAAAGCACACAAACTTTTCAACTACACGACTAATATAGCATATGCATAATCCAAAAAAATATACTTTAAGGATACCAGCCGGACAACAACACAACAGGTTGTTCATGTACGAGAGACATATTGGCCATCAAAAACACAAAAAAGCCGCTTGAATTCAACTGATAACGCAATTCACATGACACTGCCTCCGTTTATACTGCTTCACGTTGAGTCGCTGCTTTTTCTACCATTCAATAATATGTACTAAAGATGTTATAAAGTGCAGTAACTGTATGGATCACACTTACTAGCAGTCACTTCGCCCGGAAATGATTCAGATTGGTGCGCATGCGCAAAATAACCCAGAGGGCGCAATTGTGAGCCTTTCTGTGACAAGTCACTTTTTATTCTCAATACATTTAATTTAATCTCTTTACTATATAATATACATAGATCATTTATAGTATGTTATTTATTTAAAGACTACACTTATCTGTTTGAAAAGGGTTAGACTAAGAATCACTGACAGTAAAAGGTCTAGACCTTATTGACAGCAGCGCCATCTTTGAAACCGAGGCTGAGAGGGATTGACATGAATCTCCTCAGTGGGCTGTACTGTTATTGAATGTGTTTTTGGATTGTTCTGCTGACAAAACAATGCAAAATAATCTTTTCAAGAAATTTCAGTAGACAAAAAACTACAGAAAACGTGAGCAGAGGAAAATTATTAATAGTATGGCAATCCGTTTTATCTTAAAATGTTCCCAGCGCTACTCGTCGTAATTGCATTTTTACTTGTAAGAATAAAATTAGATAGCGCTCAAATTCAGTTGTTACTAGTGAGAATGCAATTACAGAGCTCTGCAATTATCCAGATCGTTAATGTGTTTTCTTAGACTAGTAAAAATGTAATTAGTGAGCTCTCTAATTGTAATGGTTATTTATAAGAAATTGAATTGTAGAGCACTGTACAAATGAATTGAAGTCAATGAAGACATGACTAGTACATTTTTTTTAAAGTTTCTAATAGGAAATGTTACTAGTAATTGTAACTGTTACTAAGAAGAATTGAACTGTAGAGCTCTCTAATTTAATTCTTACTACTAAAAATGCAATTTCAATGAGTAATGTTGGGAACATTTTAAGAAATGGCTTGCCATAATCTGAGCTTTTTACAGCATATGTTATTGAAAACATGTTACCACATCCTTAAAATATCCAAAGATATTTTAATTGAGACTGCACTTACATAAACCAATTTAAGCTAATGAAAAATGTATAAACTGAGCATAACTAGTCAAATGCATCAACTTAAATACATAATTTTGCATAAAGCCACTAATGATGGGGAAAGTTAATTGTAAAAGTAATGTGTTAGCTATATTGCGTTATAAAAGTAACTCTGATATTGTGCTTTAAATTGAAAAGTAATGCGCAACTTTATAGTTACTAAAAAAAAAAAAGAAAAAAAAAGTAATCTGCTTACGTAACCCAAACACTGAAAACAACTTAGTTCTATTCAGTTCTATTTTTTAGCGTGAGAAGTCTTCTGTGAACAAAAATACAACAGACCAAACACAAACCAGTTTAATTAAAAAATAATTCATGAATTATAAACTCAGGAAAAAAAGCATACAGGGAAACAAAGTAAATAGCTCACTAGTACAAATCAGGCCACTCACACACCCTGTGAAGTGCAGTGCATTTAGTGACAGACAAGAGTAACACCGTAACAATCAAAACTTGTGGTTCTCTGCATGTATTTTACTTCTATATCCATCAGGAGGCACTAGCGAGCTGAAGCGTAGTAATGGCAGGTCCAGAGAGCGGTGGCCATCTTTGGGGATCCTCATGGGTGGAGGTGGAGGTGGAGGCGGGAATCTGGACGGGTTCGCACCACTGCCGTCATCATTTCCTGTGTTATTGTTGTCATCGCCATTAGCAACAGCATTCACGACACTGCTAATGCTAGTTTTCTGACAGCGAAGCAGGAACACCCGCCTAAAGTGTCGACGGTATAGATAAAAGATCACCAACAGCATCAGCAAGATGAGCAACACGAGCAGGCCACAGATGGCGTAAACACCCCGGAGGATTGTGGGAGATGTATCGTTACAGTCTAGAAAGTGAGTGGAGAGGAAAACTAAGTTATAAAAGGCAACAAGAGAACAGTTTTTGGGAAAATACATATTTTTTTATTTAATATGAGAGCGGACTAATCACCCATAAACAGTGTGGACCTGTCAATAAAAACTTCTGAATATCAGTCTCTTACCAGGTTCGGCAGACGCCGCGCAAATGCTCGCTCCCTTGCGGTAACCATGGAGACAGCGACAGGAGTACGAGCCGAAGTGATTCACACACTCGGCGTGAGCGTCACACACCACCATTTGTGTCTCACACTCATTGATGTCTGTTCAAACACACAGAAATTGACAGACTGATCACCTCTAGACTAGTTCTTAAATGCAGTCTTATGAGAGTTTGGTGGCCCCGGTCACTAGATGAGTAACTTGTAAGACAAATCTTAGCAGTTTATGCAACCGGCCACGGGTTGACCTTTGGATCAACTCTACACCTCAGTAAGGAACTGACACAGCAATTGTCCTTCAGAGGTGTGTGTGTGCGTGCGAGTGAGTGTGCGCAAGCGAGTGTGTGAGCAAGTGAATGTGTGAGTGTGCGTGCGTGCATGAGGGAGTGAGTGTGTGTGAGAGATGTTTCTTTGTGAGCGAGTGAGTGTGCGAAAGAGTATGGGGTTAGATTTCAATCACAATTCTGCGCGCGCAAGATCACATTTTGAGCGTGCAAAAGGGAATGAATTGAGTTTTGCGCGGAAATGTTCGTCTCGCAGATAAGAAAATACTTCGAGCGAACGAAAATCAATTTTGTATTTAAATTAAGTATTTGGATGTGTGCAGACGTTCTCTTTCACATGTGCAGTTTCACTTTCTTACTCCTCTCATACCAGCCCTGAGTGCTCTCTAAGCGCTGACGCTCGCTTGCTCAACACAACCCAGCGTTACAAAATGCCATAATTCCAGCCAATCAGAGATGAGGCTGCCAAATTCTGATTGGCTGGCTTGACAACCAATCACAAGACTCCCTGCATCACCAAATGTGGAAGAGGAAAAATACATGGTGGAAGATGTTTATGTATATGTTTGATTTGTTTAATGACTTGAACACTTCAATTTAAGTTCAAATGTCTAATCAAGTCGTATTATTACTGTAACCTACATAATGTCCCAGTGTTTCCTACACCTCAAGTGGTAGATCTAACTTCTTTCTGAACTGCAAGTTATGTAATTAACATTGAATATGAATGTGACCGAGCCGGGGTCTCAAATGTTACACGTTTTCAGAAATGAAGATGTACATACTTTTCCCCTTTTAGTGAGATAAGTGTGTAAAACCAGTACATCACTCGCATCAGAATAAAAAAAATAATAAACGTCGAAATGCAATGTAATAACGTTAAAATAATAAATTGACTTTATCCTTGGAATTATTTAAACAAAAACATTCACAGCAGAGATGTTCTGTAAAAACCGTACTAAAAAAATATACTGTATATTCTTATAAACTATTTAGGATGGATAGTGTACACATTGGGATGCAGGCTTGTTCCCCTCACAAAAAAATAAAAATCTAACTATGCGAGTAATTATATAGACTTTTATTTATATAGATATAGATTTTCACTAACAGGTATATTTGCATGTTTGCATTGTTACCCACATGTCCCACCCACATTTTTTTTATGAGGGGAACAAGCCTGTACAATGTGTACACTATCCATCTTAAATAGTATATAAGAATATTTTTTTAGTACGGTTTTTACAGAATATCTCTGCTGTTAATGTTTTTGTTTAAATGTAATGTAATCAATGTAAATGATTATTTTAACGTTATTACATTGCATTTCTACGTTTATATGATTTTTTTTTTATTCTGATGCGATATACCGGTTTTACACACTTATCTCACTAAAAGGGGAAAAGTATGTCCATCTTTATTTCTGAAAACGTGTAACATTTGAGACCCCAGCTTGGTCACATTCATATTCAATGTTAATTACATAACTTGCAGTTACATAACACTGGGACATTATGTACAGTAATAATACGACTTGATTAGACATTTGAACTTAAATTGAAGGTGTTCAATCACACACTTAAACATCTTCCACCATGTAGTGCTACTGTTATTTTTCCTCTTCCACATTTGGTGATGCAGGGAGTCTTGTGATTGGTTGTCAAGCCAGACAATCAGAATTTGGCAGCCTCATCTCTGACTGGCTGGAATTATGGCATTTTGTAACGCTGGGTTGTGTTGAGCAAGCGAGCGTCAGCGCTTAGAGAGCACTCAGGGCTGGTATGAGAGGAGTAAGAAAGTGAAACTGCACATGTGAAAGAACGTCTGCACACATCCAAATACTTAATTTAAATGCAAAAATGATTTTCGTTCGCTCGAAATATTTTCTTATCTGCGAGACGAACATTTCTGCGCAAAACTCAGTTCACGCGCGTGCGAAATGCCCTTTTGCGCGCTCAAAATGTGATTTTGCGCGCGCAGAATTGTGATTGAAATCTAACCCCATACACAGCTAGGTTTCTGAAAGCACAGAGGAACCTGAAAAGTCATGTGACAAGTGTGCGATCACCTTCAGTAGAGACCGATGCAATGACGCCCTGAGTTCTGCTGGTTTGGGATTTGATGGTTCTGTCCTGTAGCTCCTGCAGAGCCGACTGAAGATCCCCTACAGTGGCCTTCTGAAACCTCAGCCACACGATGAAGAAAACACCAGAACTCAACCTGCAAACAAACCCATGGACAGTGTGTCAGCAGACCTTCTAGAAGAAGCTCCCGGTGAACATGCTTCAGGGAGTGCTCACTTCTTCAGTCGTTTGAAGTCCAGGCTCTTCAGGGGGAGAAGTCCACACGCTTCTCGCATCTGTAAACCAATTTTGAGCCCAAAAGTAGCCAGAATGACAACAATATTCTTAATATATAAGGGAATCACAATATTTAGGGAATTTGTGTGACCCTGGATCACAAAACCAGTCACTAGTCGCACGGGTATATTTGTGGCAATAGCCAACAATACATTGTAAGGGTCAAAATGATCGATTTTTCTTTTATGCCAAAAATCATTAGGATATTAAGTAAAGATCATGTTCCATGAAGATATTTTTTAAATTTCCTACCGTAAACATAAAAAATATATATATTTTTGTGAGTGGATGCCAGATTTTCAAATAGTTGCATCTCGGCCAAATATTGTCCTATGCTAACAAACATACAGTACATCAATGGAAAGCTTAATTATTCAGCTCAATTATAAATCTCAATTTCAAAAAATTGACCCTTGTGACTGGTTTTGTGGTCCAGGGTCACATATAAGGAATCATAATGGTGAGCATCACCATGTCCTCGAGAGCAGATCTGAGGGAAGAGGATCCTTCATGATGTCCAGGCTCCAGACGGACCTCGACACCCGCCTCCAGCAGCAGCTCTGAGTGGACAGATGATGTCACAGCAATATGCAGAACTTTATTTAGATTTTAATGATAAGTGGCAGCTGAATGTTGAGGTTAATGTGGTACTCGGTCTGAAAGCACGTCTCACCGCCAGGTAAATGACTGTAGTGTGTGACATTTCCTGAGGTCTGCTGGTAGTGAGCTTTCTCTGTGGATGGAAACAACGGTTAATGCAAGAAAACCAAAGGTAAAGCTAAAATGTCTGGGTCATATTTAAAACTAATAATTATTATTACTAACTTTTTTAAACAATAAAATCATTAATATTGGTAATATTACCTTTTGGATGATAATGATGATAACAACAATAAAAAAGTATAATTCTTAATAATAATTATTATTATTTTTAAACATGTACTAATAAAATCATTAATAATGTTAATATTACCCCTTTGATGATTCAAATAATAATAATAAATATTGTCAACTTTTTAAACAAATAAATAATTACCTCTTGGATGATGATTATTACTTTTATTATTATACATTTTTTAAACATGAATAAAATCATTAATATTACCCCTTGGATTACTAATGATATTATCATTAGTTATTATTAACAATAATAATAATAACAACATCATCCAAGGGGATTATTATTAACTTTTTATATATTAATAACTTCATTAATATTGTTAATATTACTACCCCTTTGATGATGATAATAATAATAATAATAAATAATAAATGTTCCACCAAATCCTGAATTATATAAAACATATGTATTATTATTATTATTGTGCAATATTAATATTATTAATTACTTTATAAGCATTAATAAAATAATTAAGTTAATACTACCCCTTGCATAATAATAATATAGGTTATTTTAATACTTAATACTTTAAGTAATTAGAAAATGTTGGTGTGCTTGATTGTCATGAAAACAATTACAATAGGAAAACTCCCCAGCGATGGTCATAAGAGTCTCTCTTCATGCCATACCTAATGCTTTTTAGATGTAAAGAATGTAACTGCACCTTTAGATCTGCGGTGTAATTTGGGTTGTGCGTCCAGTGTGTCGCCACTCTCAGTCCCTGTCGTCTCCATAGAAACGTCTTCCCCGTCATCCCGCTGTCCCACTCTCACCCACCTCACTTCCCCAACACCAGACGCCATTTTGGCTCTGTCCGGCTCGGTCTCATCGGAAGCGCGTGCTTGTGCGTCCACATTCCTGCGCGTGGCAGACGGAGAGCGAGCGACGGGTTTAACAGCTTCGGTCCAGATGTGTGGCATGCGAGTGTGTGCGCTGAGTGTGTCTGTGAGGTGTGTGTGAGCAGCCTGGTATCTGGAGCGGATTCGAGACGGTCCAATTCCCGGTTGGTTTTGCTGGGTCTCAGGGGCCCACCGTGTAGCTCCTTCTTGTGACGTTGGAGAAAAATTATCATCATAGTATGCATCATCATCGGATGAAACCTCACCGTCGTAACCAGACGCTAGAACGCGAGGAGCTGAATCCATAGTTGAATCCGTGGGACTCTTTTCCCAGGATTCCCTTTTCCCATAATGGAGTTCATTAGTCTCTGAGGTGGTCCCGAACGCCCCTGACCCGGTCAGACCAGAAGAAGTGGTTTGGTTGTTCAGACCTGGCGGAGCATCCGTAACTGCATCCGCTTCATCCCCATCTAATGCTGCTTCTACCACGCCTATAGGGATGCATGGGAAGAGAAACACAGAGTGCAGCTGGTGTCAACATCTACACATCAGTCTACTGAAAAATACAAATAAAAACTCACCTTCATACATACGTATTTATTTTTTATTGAAGAGGAAAAACATGCACACTAAAATCTATATATTCTATATAAAATATCTAAATATTTTCACTGAACATTAAAAGGCAATACATATATATGTATGTAAAATGTAAAAATGTGTATGTAAAAATTATATGTATGTGTTTTTAGATATCTTATGGAATACACTGTGTATGTATATATACACAGTATATATTCCATAAAATATCTCAAAAATAAATAAAATAAACAATTTAAAGATTTTTTTTACATAATAATATTAATTATTATTATTATAATAATGATGAGCAAGCATTTTAGCCCCTCCAAATTATAAAAATATTTTCAATTAAGAGGAAATAATTATATATATTAACATATATTTTATAAAAATAAATATATATTTTTATAAAATAACAAAATGTTATAATAATAATAATAATCTTAAAAATAAGAATAAGAGAGCAGAGATTTTAGCACATTTAGCCCCCAAAATATCTAAATATTTTAAATGGAGGAAATATTACAGCGGATTAGATAGATAGATAGATAGATAGATAGATAGATAATGTATAGTATATGATATACATATAGCATTTTATATTTCTACAAACGATTTGACAGCACTAAATTCTAGAGAGAGAGAGTGTGTGTGTGTGTGTGTGTGTGTGTGTGTGTGTGTGTGTGTGTGTGTGTTAAATAATAATCCGCTTTATAAAAACTGACTCACCATCAAACATGAGATCAGGAATATCCAGTGGTCCGAAAGCTTTATAGCGTCCGTAGAAGCCCCTGTAGGGGGCGGGCGGGTCGCCATCGATGAGCAGCACCACCTGGACAGTGTTGGACACCGAGGTGTACCTGGCCTTCCTCCAGCACCTCTCCAGGACCCTCTGCCCCCCCGCAGCCGACGGAGACTCATCCAGGTGGATCTGATCGCTCTTCAGCTGACAGGAGTCCGGCGTCGTGAAGTCCTCCAGGTACAGGTCCACACGCTTCCCAGGATGCACCTGGATGGTCCAGTTGCACCACACGGCGGGGTTTGAGCACAGGTAGTCGGGGGAGAAGAACTCACCGCTGTCAGCGTGCAGGACCTGATGGCAGCTCCGCAGGGCATAGAAGGCGTATTGCTCTCGCCCTCCACCTGACGAGAGAGAGAGAGAGAGAGAGAGAGAGAGAGAGAGAGAGAGAGAGAGAGAGAGAGAGAGAGAGAGAGAGAGAGAGAGAGAGAGAGAGAGAGAAGAGAGAGAGAAAGAGAGAGAGAGAGAGAGAGAGAGAGAGAGAGAGAGAGAGATAAGCACACCTATCCCCCAAAATATTTTCATTAAAGAGTAACTCTACTGGCTATATAAAGGAATAAAAAAAGATAAATTAAAATAATGTTAATAAATACATATATTTCTTTTACAAAATTAACATTTAATTAATTTCTAATTATAATAATTTCTTTTTATCTTTACCGTAATGTCTCACACAATGGTCATTATTAAATTACTTTTATTAAAAGGTTTAGTTCACACAAAAATATTAAATTCTCACTTACCCTCATGTCATTTCAAACCTATAAGACTTTCGTTCATCTTCGGAACACAAATGACGATCTTTTTAATGAAATCTGAGCGATTTCTCTCCCTCCATTGACAGGCTACGCAACTAAAACTTTGAATTGATATTAAACAGCTCAATTCCATATGAATTTATGAGTTTAGTCCAAATTTTCTGAAGAGACACGATTGCTTTATATGATGTACAGATATAATTTAGGATTTTATTCACATATAAACATCCATCAACTCACACATCAGTTGTGGTAAACTGAAGCTCAAGCATGTTCTCTTGACGTGCGTTACGCAGCACGTTTGAGCTTCTGTTTATGTCCGCTGATCAATGTTTATATGTGGATAAAAAGCCTAAATTCAATCTGTTCATCATATAAAGCGGTTGTGTCTCTACAGAAAATATGGACTTAACCGCTCAATTCATATGGATTAGTTTTATGATCTCTTTACGAACTTTCTGAAGTGTCAAAGTGGCGTAGACTGTCAATGGAGGGAGAGAAATCTCTCAGATTTCAACAAAAAGATGAGGATGAACGGAAAGTCTTACGGGTTTGTAACGACATGAGGGTGAGTAAATAATGACAGATTTTTTTTATTTTTGGTAGGCTAAGTCTAAAGCAAGAGCGCCATTTTTTCATTCGTGCAAAAAGTTCATACTTATGTAAATGTGACTGACAGCCGTTTACCTGCGAATGTGTGGCCGTCATTTCTGTTGATCTGCCAAAAACAGAGAGTATGAGAGAGATGTGAAGCGATCAGATGATTTATGATGACGAGTTACTCACCTCAGCACTGTTTATCAAACGCGTCAAATAGATTAATATCAGAAGAATACATCGAGTCATCTTAGAATTATGATCGTGAACTGTCTACGTTGTTTTCAGTTGTTTGTTTTAAAACATAAACGGAAGAAGCTGCCAGCATCACCTGTATTATATCTGCAGTTAATGAGATAAGTTTACCTGTCGCGCATGACGTAATGACATGCGACGCTCCCTGGATCCGACAGAGGGCGCTACTCGATCACGTAGATTTGATAACGTAAGCATAATATGAATCAAGCTCTGAATCAACATGTACCAATGCTACGTTTTTCTAAATGTCATAATTATTTGTTAGGTATTCATTACTTAAATGAGCTCATTGTTTTTTTTATTTAAATTATTACATTGTTTAAATGAATACCTTTTTTGCGAACTGTGATTTTGTATGTAGCCTACATTTCTGAAATACATAACTTACACAGTTACACAGATCACTCTAAATTGTAATGTGGACTCGTGCATTTTCTGTAAAGCTGCTTTGAAATATGTATTTTGAAAAGCGTTAAACAAATAAATGTGAAGTGAATTGAAATATGACGATGATATCATAGCAAAGTGCTTGAAGAGAGTACTCTGAAAGTATATGTTCCCTACATGAAGATATATGTCGACTTTATTTTTAATCTTAATGTAAGCTTGATAGTACAGCAAATATAACGTTTGCTTCAAATATAGCCTCAAACTTGTGTACTTCTTTGGGTTTAAATCCCAGGTAATATCTCAAATAACCTGCAGTATTTTTGAATGAATTGTGAGGATGTGCCACCAGGATCATCATGTGATCAAAAATGACTTCCTGCTGCATCCGAAATCACATACTCTCTTGAGTAGGTACTAATTTTGAATAAGTAATTACTTCACAACCACTAAAGAAGTACGTTTTATATAAGATGTGTAGTATGAATGAATCTGGCCGTACTACCTTTGCCATGTTGTCATTATCATGTGCCCTACCAGCGCTTTACTGCCATTCACAAATCCTCTCCCGTGGCCTCATGGGATAGTAAAGTGTCCATCATGCACACTTCAGACTCTCACCGGAAGTAGGAGGTTATCCGGGTACTTTTTGCCTACTCTTTATGAGTACTTAATTCAGACATACTTCTTTTGTCATTGTTTTTCGCCTATTATATAATAGGGAAGTATTCGATTTCACATGCAGCCATTGTTTTTTTGTTGTTTTTCATTTGTTTGTTTTCATTTGAAAAATATGACAAATATGGACACAGCAGAACTTTATTAGGATAAACCAGTCTATGGGATAAACACAAAACACGGAGTGCTTAACTGTGAAACGATAAAGACAAGTTTCACATATAAGGGTCAAGCCTGTTTCAGAAGGTTTCATTTTATCCATGATTAAAAATATGTGAACATGATTACAACTCATATTGAACAACATACTGAACTTCACACTAAATATTTCACGAAAATCCCATCCTTAGAGCTCCCTATGGAGTTAACAGAGAATTATACAGTAGCCTATGAGATTTGGCTAGACTTTGAACTTGTCTCATTCAGCTCTTTGTGTGTGTTGGACATTGCCCTACAACAATGGTGCAAAGGTCACAACTCACTTCAACAAACAGCACACAAATTAATAAAAACATCTAATATTGTTTGTTACAATACACACCTAACAAGTGTAATTGGCGATCAAACAAACAACAGCTTCCTGAGAATATGGAGGTTTAATGCGATAGAAGTCAAACAGCTCAGTTCTGCTTTTCCCAAACACAAATAAATAAAAGCAACAACATAAAATGACACAAAATAAACCCTTTAGCTCATTCTAGTTATGAAAAAATACACTCTGATTTTTCACAATGCATCATATTTTAGTAATTGTGCGTAAATAAAGGCAGGAACTGTGTAAATGCAGCACAATCCCTCTGAGACGTTTAATGCACAATGTCTTTTTTAATACACTTCCTGGTCTCATTGTGAACGATTCATCGGTTCACATTATTCCAATGAAACTTGGACTTTCTTTAAAGTCCCCCTGTAGTCAATAATTGTATCTCTTAAAACTAATCTTTGATCACCAAAATTACATATTGGAAGCGTTTTTTCCTTGATTTTTTTTTATCATGCCTTTAAATATCTTGAATGTAACTCTTCTGTTGTTTCATTTAGTATAGGCGGTTCTATGAATATGCAATTGAGCCCTGCCTCCACTCACTCACAGCAGCTCAGAGATCCACTCGTTGACGATCACACGTTGATCTGATTGGTTACAAGGTAGTGTGTGACGTCAGAAACACCAGCGATTTCAAACTGTTTTTGAGACTGTCTTTGGTTCACTGCAGTTTTAAGCAGAAAATACTCAGCAATGAATTTACACATGGTTTGTCTTAAAGCATATTAAAAACACCACATAGGCATTTAAACAAAATTAAAAGCTTGATTTTCACCACAGGGAAACTTTTAAATATAACTTGCTCCACCCCTGAAACAAAGTCCCTTTCAGGTGGCATCACTGAGTCCCTCTCACTTTTAAACCCCGTCCTACTTGTTTTTTTAAACTTTGAATACATGCCGTTCCGAAAGTTAGACGGGTTGCGAATGCAATTTCTTGCATGACCGCTGTGTCGCACTGTAACAACTTGACACTGTCTACACTGAACGTGTCAAAGTAAAAGAGTTAGCATGTGTGGAGTACGTCAGCAATAGAACGGGACATCAGTATACAGTCGTTGTCTCTTCGGTGTAGACAGCATTACTGATTATAATGAGCTCTATTAGCTTTTGCCACGTCGCTTAGTGCCTTTCGTGTCCGATGTAGACACAGTGGTACAGTTCACTTTAGGGTCATTTATCCAAGACCAGATCTTTATCATGTCCTGTGGGCTCCTGGGATGGACCAGAATCAAACTTTTGTAAGCACATGGATTCTCTCTGTTCTTCTGCTCAATGTCAAAGGTCTTGAAGCCCACGTGTTTCTCCGGTACCAGTCCCAGTCTCTGCAGACACATCCCCGTGTACACGTCGTCAATCGGGTACAACATGACCACACGAGAGATCTTTCTTAATCGCAGTCCCAAATTTCCTGAATACAGGTAGCCTCCGCCACCCGCGTATGGAGGGTAACCCCCCAGAAACACACTTTCAGGGATATAATACTTGAGGTTTTTGCTCCGGTGTGGGCCGGCATTAGTGATCACGTCACCAATAAACAGATCCTTTGTGCTGGACATCGAAAAGTTGCCTAGGTAGGTCAGAATATGGCGCGTGTTGACGAAAACGTCATCATCGCCTTTGAAGACGAATTGAGCAGAAGCGCAACGTGTCCCAAACCACTCCAAAAAAAGGATTTCTTTCAAGGTGAGATTGAAGAACGAGTCCCGGTAATCCCATTGCACAACGTCGCCGTACAACGCTGATTCGTGCTTGACCATATCCGACAAGTCCGGGAAGTGGTCCGTCGCAGTCGTGTTCCCAAGTAGGAAGACCGTGGCGATGCGCCGGCCGTCGAGGACACCAGCGCGACCCCATGATTCCCGGATGGCCTGCCGTCGGTCAAAATGTGGCGCAATGGACTTTATCACAAGCAAAAGGTACGGCGGTTCCAAACACACTTTGGGTGCATCCGTTATCAACGGGTACGTCCTACATCCCATGTACAATAGGAAATCCTGGAATCGCTGTGGTAGGGAACTGAAGTCTTCAATCTGTGTCAGCACTCTGTCGTTTGGCCGGCACGGACTTGTGCGATTCAGCCAATACGGGATTCCCCGAAAGTCACGAGGAAGCTCGCTGCCATTCGCAAGGGGCAGGTAGTAGATGTCATCCAAACGCTCCTGCTCCCGATTCCAGAACGCCTTACTGACTTTTGTCATCTTCCAGAACACTTTGGGCATCATTTTCTCCCGCTTGGAGATGACCTGCTCCTTCCCGTAGCTTAGGGACACTTCCACCACGATGTAGATGAGGAAATTGGCTAACATCAGCACTCCGAGCAGCTTGGTCCTATTCCAGTTGCTATTCATTTTGAAGATGCCCTGGCCACCTATAAACACAGAAGTAGATTCATTACCTATTGGGATACAGTCTGGAAACAGAGGTGTGGATGGTCTACAGAAAATGGTGGAGAAAGTGGGATGGGCAAACCTCAATGACCTTGAAAGTGTAGTACATTGGATAAAAAGTCAGTTAGTATGTACTTCATCCCAAACAGAATCTGTTAAAACTAGTGCTGTCAGTTAAACGCGTTATTAACGGCGTTAACGCAAACCCATTTTATCGGCGTACATTTTTTTATAACGTTCTTTTTGACCTAGCAAACTTTGTAGTTTTTTTCACATGCTGGTACAATAACTTGTAACGTTAGAAAAACTACAAGACCACACCGGATCTAGCTAGACCGGAAACAAAACAACAGGCACGCCGCACACACTTGTTTGGGCTTTTGAGCCGGCCAAATAGTATTAGGGTAACGTTATATGTTTTGAGTGGATGGCGAGCGCGAGACGCCGAAATGGAAGAGTTTACTTTTAAAAAGTTGCCAAATGGTCAAACGCGTGAATGCACCAAATAACATCATTCGTCCGTGACGCTCAATTCGCGCGAATGAGGCGAATTCGGGTCTACCGCGCCGCGGTAAACGCCTCATTCACGCCGCATGATCTCTAGACGCGTCTTTACATTGACTTAACATTGAAATCACTCGCGCCAGACGCTCTATTCGCGTTTGGTGTGAACGCACCATTACTGTTGTTTATTCTTTCTGAAATAAGAAGCTGGGTTGATGAGCCTCTAGTGAATAAAGAGCAGTAGCCTCTCAGTAGACTGCTATGTTCAAAGAAAACTTGAGGAAAAAGAAAGTATTAAGCCATGGTTTAACTGCACTATAGGCTGAGTCCTAGTTTACCTTACATGTGCACTTTGTAATTTTATTTTGTATCGCCCTGTTTTGATCCCTTAGAAAGGGCTGTTTGTGTGACAAAAAGTATTTTTTCACCCTTTTATTGATGGACAGTGTTACATTGTGTAAAGATTATTTGCTCCAAGTGTGAATGTTAGTGTGAAATTAAACACTACAGTATATGCCAATGTTGTTTTCAATAAAAAAAAACATTTGCACAAAGCAAGCCAATCCACTTTTCCATGTTGATAAGAGCATTAAAATGAGAAAAAAATAATGGGACAAAAAGAAATCAAGGGACATTTGTAAATTGTAATAGATAAAAATGTGCGATTAATTGCGAGTTAACTATGACATTAATGTGATTAATTGTTTGACAGCACTAGTTAAAACCTCAACCATGAGAGATCTTTGCAAAACCTTTACTGATACGGTGAATTAAGACTCTATTTGCTGAATGACAGTGTGTTAAAATCATGAATATCAATTTTGATCTGTGACACTTACATACTTGGTAATAAATCTAATTTATTTCCACATATGTAAGTGGCCCAGGATCAGAATTGAAAATGATCCATGCATTTATACACCAAGGACGATAATGATAAAGTTTTAATAATCATTCTAATTCTGAGAATAGGGAAGTCCTCAACTATTTTTTTTCCAGCTGATGAACTATAAAAACATTGAGAGACAATCAGAATCACATGACTTTAAAGAGCTCGAGCATTTAAAGCAGCAGTGTGCGCTAATAATTAAGACAAAGTTAGAATCACTGAACCTTTATTCTAGAGTCACTTGTCTTTATAATTATCGTTCTTGGTGTGAACAGACCTTTATTTTCTTAATGCAGGTTCCTGTTTTTATTAATATGCACCATTCATTACATTGTTGAATGTTATTTCAAATAAAAAACAATGTCACCCTAATAAAGGGACTTTCTCCATGCCACAAATTGCTCTTCTTTTAATTGATTTTCTTTCTTTTTTTCAATAAAATAACTTTTTTAGCTTATTATTTAACATATTTAGATACAAACAGCAGCAAAATTGTCTGAAAAATGAATGTCCAATCATGTTGTAGGCCACATTTTAAACGTCATCTGAACAACTGTACAAACAAATGGATATAACTAGAAATGAGCACTAAAGGTTTATGGTGTTAGTGCAGCACATTATTATATCTCAACCCAAAAAAAGACAAGTGAAAAGAGCTTCCTGGAATGTTTCATCCAGAAATTAAACTCGTCATTGTTCACTCACCCATATCATTACAGCTCTTTTCTACATACACTCACCTAAAGGATTATAATTAGGAACACTATTAGGTCCCAAGCACACAATTATAATGTTCTCATTATGATTTCATGCAGCCTATATGACAGCACATGTTGGACTGAACTCTATTTTCCTTTTTTGAAGTGATTCTAATCATATTTCAAGCAATTCAAAACCATCATGGCGAACAGTGCGAATCTGAAGCGTTTCAGCTGAAGGAAATAATTAATTATTTATCTGCTTTAATATATCGGCCAAATTTAATGATAACATTAAAAATGAACATATATCGGCCCGATACCGATATGGTGGCCGATATATCGTGCATCCCTAAAAACAATAGCACAATTAATGACTTTTGAAGTCAAAATCATAGCATTGTGCATGAAAAAACTCAATTTAAGCCTTTCGACACACAAAGCCGAAGGCTTTCAGAAGGCTCAGAATAAAAACTATTCTTCTGTGTACCACAAAAACAGTAAAAACAGCAGCAAGTTTGAATTACATAAAGATGAGTAAAAACAGGACAGAATTTTAATTTCTGGATGAACTACTCCTTTAAGAAAGCGTCAGCTATAACATAGATGTCAGTAAAGCGTTAAAGTAACGGTTGGTCCGTGACTCACAGCGAGGGCATCTGCAGGGTAAGTCTAGGGTGAGATCCATGAGTGAATCCGGTGGGAAGCGTCCAGGGTTTCTCCTCCTGCGACTGTACCTAAACAGTAAGGGATGAACCTGCTGCATATCAGCCAATGTTTCATACCGAAACCAAGGTCTCTCTCGATCACAGCATCCAAACATTCCCCTTTCAACCTGTTTTCCTCCTGATATGTCTTTCTTTCCTTAGTGCTATATGTCTTTCTTTCCATAGTGTTTAGTATCACCCTGAATTTCATGTAATGTCACAAGCTTCCTTCCCTCATTCCTCAAACACATCATGTGTTCCTCATGACACCAATTACAGATGTGCAGCGTCAGACTCTCGTGTAGCCAGACCTTTGACTAAACAGCTCTGGTATTCAGTTTATTTTGTCTCTCTAACCCCGGAAGAGACCGTCTGACTGGCACGTTAAGCAATTGATCCATAGTTTAGAGATGGTTTATGTAGTTGCAAAGCAAAATAGAGGCCAAAAGTCTATATTATGAGCCTCATGATATTCAGCCTCTAAACATTTTTAAAGATTTGACGTCAGCTTGTCATATTTTGCAAGCAATACGCATCAGATGGCATCACGTGATGTGTCGAAGACTAAACTCGAAAAAATGTATTGCAGGGCAACAGGTCCATTTTATGAGTGTAATTTAATCTTTTCCCAAGCATGACGTTACCTACACTCCAACAAGGAAAACTTTCCACACTGCAACTCAATGCTATTACTTCTCTAGACTTTTAAAGGGGTCATATAATGGTACATGCACTTTTTCAAGTTGATTGTACTGAAATGTGTGTTGGCAGTGCCTGTACACAACCATCATAAAATGATAAAAATCCATCCAGTGTTGTTTTAATCTCCTTATATGTTTTTCCCTGCCTCAAATCGAGCCGTTCGACCGTGTGACGTCACACCCTCGGAAGCCCCTCCCACGATTGTTGATTGACAGCAGCGTTTCAACACAGACCCGCCCTGAGCGAGCTGTCACTGTCATCATAGTCCGCCATTGTTGATACGCTGGAGCAGAATGGCGTCTAAGCGATTGTGGTGTTCTGTTCTTGGGTGTAATAACGAACACAGCAGTCATTTTGATGTTCCTGAATCCGAACCGCTGAAGACGCAGTGGCTGAGTTTTGTTTTCGAAGGGAATATTCCCCACGAGCAACGTCAATGCTTTCATGTTTGCGCGATTCGCGAATCTTTTCTCAGCAAACTGCTTTATAAACGAGGGTCAGTATAAAGCTGGTTTTGCTAAGAAGCAGCTCCTGAAAAAAGAATCGGTACCAGCTATTCGTGTTCCTGATGAACCTCCAGAAGAAGTGAGTGTAAAATTGTATTAACCTTTATTTTAATCATCGCTTCACGATGAATGCGGCTAAGGTTTACACCAGGGGTCACCAAACTAAGGCCCGCGGGCCGACTCAGGCCCGCCACCCCCCTTTGACTGGCCCCCCAGCCCCTCTGCCCCCGACTACTTGAACAGGCCCAATGAGGCAATCCCCAAAAGTCGTCATGGCCTATTTTTATTTATTGCTTTTTGGAAAATAATAACATGTCTGCATCTGGTATTTTGTTGATTATTTTATTTTATTTTTTTTGTAAAAAAAAAAAAAAATAGTTATAAAATTAACTATATTTGTCGAATTCGTCACCCGACATGCTCCAGATCAAGCAGTGACAGACAACGCACGCGCAGGGAACTGTCAGTGTTCAGGACAGAAAAATGTCTAGCGTTAAACGAAAAGTTGATAGAGAGTGCAAGTGAGAGTTATTTTTTTGTTCAGTGTAAGGACCGTGCAGTTTGTATTATTTGTAAAGAAAGTGTGGCGGTTTTCAAAGAATATAATCTGCGTCATTTCTGTCTGGGTCATACAATTCTATGTTATATAGCTGACCCGGGCCCGGCCCCCCAGTCACAGTCAGGAACGATAATGTGGCCCCCGGAGAAAAAAGTTTGGTGACCTCTGGTTTACACTCAGGGTAAGTTACATTACGGCATGTTTTCTATGTACGACGTTCTCAATATAATTCATAAACCCACGTTTATAATGAACAACGCGTTATGGTTATTGTGTTATTACAAACTGAGTACGTATACATCAGTAAAAACAAGTTACTCTACCCTGCCAGTACACACAAAGATAGATCAAAGTGACATTATGTTAACCAACCATTCAGAAACGTCCTGTTCGAGCCTTAATTGTCGGACTTCTTTGCGGCCGCCATCTTGTTCCGGGTGCGACTCCGGTTCAAACTGATACGGTTGCACAGATGTGTCCTCAGAGACTCCTGCTGCCATTCTCTCTCCAAAATATACCCTCAACTGTTGTCAAGGCAACACTCCATGTGCGTTGTGTCAAAACGCCCGCAGAACAGAGAGGCGGAGTCAGCGAAGCTCATTATCATTTAAAGGCATATGCACTGAAACGGCGTGCTGAAAACAGAGCTGTTTTTGACCAGGTAAAATGAGTGTTTTTCTTACAATACTAATGAGAATGTTTAATTAAAGTATATTACAAACTTTTTATTTAGACCCTAAAGAATCAAATTAACTTGTATGAAAATGGCATTATATGACCCCTTTAATAGTTTTTTGGTGCAAGAGCTCATTAGCAGAGTCCAATCCAGACACAATCACACTCCCTCTCTGTCGGCTCAGCCCTCTTCTTTACAGGCCACATGCATGTTTCGTGCAGCATTTAAGAGTGACTAACACATAAGTGACTGAGCAACTGCTAGATTGGCAATGGAAATCAGAATGCAACAGAGAAAAAGAAAAATAATTAAGAAAATCTGTAAATTTTACATCAGAATGTTTTTAGGATGCAATCCCTTTTAAATGTAATGTCATACTAAAGTGTCACACACCATTACAGTACAGTACACACATATTAATCTGTTAAAATACTGTTTTTTAAACAAACTGGGTGGTTTAAGAGGGGTGGTTGATTATGACTTCACTTTTCTAAATTTAGTTAGTGTGTAATGTTGCTGTTTGAGCATAAACAACATCTGCAAAGTTACAACGCTCAAAGTTTAAAGCAAAGGGAGATATTTTCTTTTAAAGTAATTGCTTTTTAAGGACTACAACAAACGGCTGTAAGGACTACACAAGCGTCCTCCCGGGTTAGTGACATCACAAACCCAAAAATTTACATAAACCCCACCCCTGGAATACGATTTATAGATTATCATGACAGAATATGCTAATCAATGACTAGAAAATAACTACACATAAGCTACATAAATTAATCAACTAACCATTCAGAAATGTCCTGTTGCATTCTACATGTTGTCACTTCTTCTAGAGTCTCTCCATCTTTGTCTGACTCCGGTTTGAACATAAAAGGCTAAAAGTGTTTGAAATTATCAGTGCATGTCTGTGTGAGGTGAAAGGACACGAGTTGTTGAAGCTCCGCCCCCTGTGGCGGGAGCAGCAGCTCATTTGCATTTAAAGGGACATACACAAAAACGGTGCGTTTTTGCTCACCCTCAAAAAGTGACAATTTTAACATGCTATATAAAAATATCTGTGGGGTATTTTGAGCTAAAACTTCACATACACACTCTGGGGACATCAGAGACTTATTTTACATCTTGTGAAAAGGGCATTTTACCATCCCTTTAAGTATTTTGTGATATAGGCTACTTATGATATCTGTAATAGAATGCGTAATAATTGCAATGTACCTCCATTTCATGCCCTTAAAGTTGGCATGCACCTGAAGCTGAGATAGTCTTTTCTTCTCTATTGTGAGTGAAACAACAAACAAATGTAAATAAAGAACAAATGTAGGGCGGGACTTGATTTTGTCCATCGGGAATTGATTGGATCATTGTGATTTGCTATTGGTCAATCACATGTGAGAGACACGTTGCACCAACAGGTTGTTTGTTCGGACAGTTTATTTGAACTAAATTTTAAAGCGTTTAGACCGAATTATAAGTTAACAACTTGGAACATGAAAAGAAAAACATTGCTACGTAAAGGCTAAAAAGGAGAAAATGTTGTTTTCCTTTAGATATATTTGTCTCTTTCTGAAAACTGTGATTTTTAAGGTGTAGTCAACATCCTGGAGGCATAGACTAATGCTTCACTCTACTGTAAACAGCAATGAGGTGTGTGTGTGTGTGTGTTCATTAGATCTTGGAGTACACACATGTTGATACTCCTGTCATTACGAGGACTTTCCACAGGCGTCATGGTTTATTCGCTAAAGCTCAGGTACCCTATTTATTTAAACAGTGTTGAAACAGTGAATGATCCTTAAAGCAATAGTTCACCTAAAAATGAAAATTCTGTATTTTTTCACCCTCGTGACATTTTAGATACATATGGATTTTTTTCCCAACACACATTTTATTTTTTATATTCAACAGATAGGCCTATAATTTCTTTACAATGAAAGAAACAAGGAAAAGCCAAAAGCACCATAAATGTGGTCCATAATGTATCCACTTTATTCAGCCATATAGCTTTATGTGAGAAACAGACTGAAATTTTTACCCACAATTTCAAATATGTTGCAGGTTGGACATCAATAAAAAAATATTATTGGTTCTCAAGCCAAATTTCCTGATGTCCAACTAGCTGCATATTTTTTTTTTTTTTCACATATGGGTCATACAGATTATGTTATCACATGCTTAATTTGCGGGTGGGACACGTCCCCACCCCTTTTTGCCAGTGTTGATGTAAACATCTCGCTTCACAGATATAATGCAAAACATATCCAGATGACGTTAATGTGAGATGTAATGACGTAGATGTAAGAATGAAACTATCACATTAAACATTAGTGCTCAATACACTATTGAAATTGATTTCTGGACATTGTAATGGTTTTTTTTTTTCTACAATTGTTTTTGAACATATCTGATATAGCATTGTATTAGCAACATTCAGTGGTCACTGTAGATGTCGAAGGATCTATGTAAAAAGTCTTTAATTGTACTTTTGTTTTCCACAAAATAAATAAACTCATACAGCTTTGGAAAGACAAGATGCGAGAAAATAATGATTAAAGTTTCATTTTTGGGGCGAACTAACTATCCTTTTAAGGATTTGGCAGATAGATAGATAGATAGATAGATAGATAGATAGATAGATAGATAGATAGATAGATAAAAGACAGTTAGATATACAGACAGACAGACAGACAGACAACAGTTAGATGACAGAAAGATGACAGACAGACGGATCATAGATCGATAATTTGTTGAAATTAATAATAAAACGATCAAACATTTATTTCCCCTTATAAATATCAGGGTGGTGATTGGGGGGGAGATCCCCCCCAAACCCCCCCCCCCCCCCCCATATTTATACCATGATCACATGAAAAATATGCAGAACAATTTTTTTTAACTATATTAAACATTATAACCCCCCCAATGTTCAAACCAAATCTACGCCCTTGCATGTAGGTACGTGCAGTTGGGACTCTTCTCACCTGTATAACAGCGACTCACAACTGATGTTTCTTCAAAGAAGGGACATTTTCCTCTGTCCTTTGCTCTTAGTCCACCGAACGGAACCTCTGTTGTTTATTTCTTTAGGAAACTTGAAAGTCCGGTTTACAGTTACAGTTAGTCTCCCAATGCTAGCCGTGCCAGAGAGCGGTACCGCGTGTACTCGAGCAGCAGGTCAGAGTCTCCTCAGACCACGGCCGCGCGCACGGGCACGGGCACGCACGTGCACTGTGCACAGGTTGAGCTATGCCAATGCAAATTTTGTATAATCTCACAAACAGAGTTAAGCACGGCGAAAACGCCCGTTACTATTTGCGATGTGCACAAATTATGTTTAGCTTTACATGTACTGATATCAACAGGTCTGGGGGTGGGGTTAGGGTTGATATCATCACCTGCTTATTTACTACTGTGTCTACTCTACAAGATGTCCTCAACGAATGTCTCTCTCTCTGTGTGTGTGTGTGTGTGTGTGTGTGTGTGTGTGTGTGTGTGAATTCCTCAGATTACTGCCTAAAACTTGCCTCAGGTGACAGGGTAACAAACCCATTTTCTTCACCTTGAAAGCACATTATGCATATACACTTAATGTGTATGATAACCCCATTCAGTTAGGCCTATTTGAACTTATTTCATACCTTTAACTCCAATTGTAGTGGCCAGCTGGGGATTTTGAACTCAAGTTTTCAAAAATTAAACTTAATCAGTTGTCTTGACTATGTGTGAGTTGAAACAAAGGTTATTTTCAAGTTGAGTTAACTCATGTTTTTCAAGGCAGATCAACTTTCGTTTCTAAGTTTAACCGATTGGAAATGCAAAAAATGCAAAACATGCAAAAAATGGCCAATAATGAAGGAATGACATTTAATTAAACGTTTCAACACTTTTTCTTTGTCCCACTATATGCCCTATAGCAGTCATTTTAAAATATTTTCTGCATTACGTGGAAGGAAAACATTTTATAGTCTATTTCTTTTTTATGATTCACTTATTTTGAAGAATTCCTTAAATGGCTTTGTTACCTAAAAGCAGTGGGATATGAATGCAGCCACCATAAACAATATTGCAAGTATCATGTCATTTTATTTATTGATATATTTCACGTTATTAAAGTATCTGTCCTTTTAGTATTTATATGCTAAGTAAAAGTAAAATTAAGCATAGGTAATGTATTAAAGTCGTCCTCTGCTGTTTTTAATATTAGTATTCTGACAGCAAATGTTATAGGCACTCAATTTCACTACAAATATAATATATTCTTTGCTATTTTTATTTTAGTAATGAGAATCATTTAAAGTAAGAAAGATCAAATGTTTTTTTGTTTGTTCAAATCAAATATTCTCCTGATATTTGTTAGTCCTATCTCAACCTAACAGTATTCTATTCTATTCTATTCTATTCTATTCTATTCTATTCTATTCTATTCTATTCTATTCTATTCTATTCTATTCTGCACAATAAACCCAGAGTGGCAGCATTAACAGTTGGTTCTGTCAGTATCAGGCTTGTAAAACGAACAAATGACTCAGTATTCGAATGAAATCATTAGTCAGCAGCACATTCACATAAGAGCGTCAGCTTCTGCCTCAATGTTTAAACTTGCGCACCGTCATAGGTTTCTTCTGAGATGTTTACCTTGCTTCATTCATCACTAGTTAACTCATATGATACTTTTCAAAGGCCACAATTACACCCATTGTCTTCTCATCTGAATAATTGATTGGTTGTCCACCTGCTCATAGGCTGTTTAAACCACACATTTGTTGTAAATGACAGAAGGAGGACCATCTGTTTGAGGTCGAGCAGCAACAAAAGCACACTGATATGTTTGGTCTATGATGTCTGGTTCACGTCCAGATATTCACACCTGCGCGACCCGAGACACGTCTCAACCCGTTCACCTGATGGGTGTTAACTCTTTTTAAATATTTAAACAGAATGGGTGGCATCGCAGTTCATTAATAAATACTGAGTCTCGAAACACAGACAGAATAAAAATAAAAGATAAAGGAGTACAAAGTAGCATCCAAAATTTAGCAACATCAAAAGTCAGTGAATGTTGTCTTTATAGCTTTATAAAATAAGACATTTTTATATATAAAAACAATTATATGAGATTATATGATTATATGAGGTTGGCAATTTTATTTTCTAACAATAAACACTGAATAAAAGTAAAATAATATATATTTTAAAAAATTGGCATTTAAAACTAGCTTTGTGTGTGTGTTAAATTATGGTTTATCTAAAATATATATTTTTTTACAACACAAACAAATGGCATTTGTATCATAATAGACACTTATTTTTATCCTAATCATGAACAACATACCATTTTTCTTTTTTAAAATATGGGAACTGTGGTCTTATCTATAAATAAGTATAGATTAACAACATAACTTTGATTTGACTTTCAGAATGATGACCTTCGCTCAAAAGCACAGCCGTAATAAAGACGGATCATGATTGTAGTATATATCTGCTGTTCCTAGAACACGAAATCATTTCGCACACATAATAAATATTAACTCGCACACATCAAGAAGATTTACAGGTCCATGTCAGATCATTCAAGGTTATTACTTCATTTAGTTATTAAGTGACTATGTAAAAGCACAATTATCCCTGTGAAGTGAGTAAGGGAGTGTTCACACTTGGCAGGTTTGGTTCAATTTATGTCACACTTGTAGTTCAGTTTGCTTGGTTCGTTTGGTCCGGACCAGAAAACAAACATTTAGTCCTGGTCCTCTTAGCGTTCACATTGGCAATTTAACACCGAACCTAAAGGCACAGGGATACATTCACTACCTGATTGGTCGGCTTTTATTACGTCTATTTTGCAACGGAACTTACCTAACATCCAAAACAACGCAATGTGGTTCTGATGCCTACAGTACCGAACTGAGACGAGCAACATCGCGACTATGACGAGAAAAACAGGAACGCTTGAGCTTTCTGTCCTTTTTATGGTCGTGTCTTGTGACATCACGTCCTGTTTTTGGTTGGTTTACATGTGTTTGGTCCGTGTTGTGTTCATATTTCAGTCGAACCGCACCAGAGTTGGTTTGGAGGCGGATTGAGACTCATCTTTTCAGCGTCTCGCTCCACTTGTTTGATGCACCAGGGTTCAGACGGCAGCGTTCACACTTATTCAAATGAACCGCACTAACAGAGCAATCGCACCAGAGTTCGCTTTGATCCAACCAAACATGCCAAGTGTGAACACGCCCTAAAATGAACTCTGGTGCGATTGCTCTGTTAGAGCGGATCATTTGAATAAGGGTGTATTCACACCTGCCTTGTTTGGTTCGATTGAATCGAACTCTAGTTCGTTTCCCCCCTTGGTGCGGACCTTTTGGGCAGGTGTGAATACAGCAATTGAACTCGGGTGCGGACCAAACAACCGAACCGAGACCCAGCTGAAGAGGTGGTCTCGGTACGGTTCCAAACGAACTCTGGTACGGTTCGTTTACGGTGTGAACATGAACCGACCCAATTGCAAGAAAGCACTGCGCCTTTGAGTTAACAGGCTTCCGTAGTCGGAGTTGCGTTATGGGAAAGTGATCTGTTGTAGCCTACATTTGATAAAATGAGTTGTGGTTTGACCTGGAGCTTAGAAGAGACGAGCTGCCTTATTAACATTTGGGCAGATGCCCATGTAGCACAGAATAACACAAAATTAGTAAAAGAACAAATATTGCAGTACGAAATATCTCCATGCTGAGCCTTTTTTGCACTTCCTGACTTCCCTACTTGAGAATCCTTGTCCAATGAATGGACGACCTTAGCACACGTGTGGTTTTGTTTACAAATTTTGGTTCACTTGCAAAAAGAGCAGTGTGAAAGCGAACCGTACCAAAAAAAAAACAAAAAAACATTTTAATTGGTCCGGACCAAAGCAAGTTAACTATCGGACTTTCCTGTTGTGAATACACCCTAAGTGTGTCTGAACTCAAAAAAAGAAAGAAAAAAAAAGTGAAACCTGATAAGATGAGTCTCACTCCGCTTCCAGACAAACTCTGGTGCGGTTCAAATGAGATATGAACACAACACGGACCAAACACATGTAAACAAACCAAAAACAGGATGTGATGTCAGTGTGACTGTGTGAACGCTAAGTGAACCAGAACTGAATGTACCATTTTATTTTTTGGTCCGGACCAAAAGAACCGAACTGCAAGTATGAACACACCCTTAATACACAGAAAATAAATCCTGAAAATAGGGACTGTAAAAAACTGCATGGCACTAGCAATGCCAATGTCATCATGGGTTTGGCTCCCGGGGAACTAATACTCAAAAAATGCAATGTAAGTTGCTTTGGATAGAAGTGTCTGCCAAAATGCATTAAAGACTGCAAAAGTATTTACTTAATGCTCAAAAGTAAAGGAAGTATTTCTGTATTATAAAAATTCAAACGAGTATGGACTACAAATGAGTATGTTTACGTGATGAAATAAGTGGGTTTGTCGGTAATTGCATCCTGATCAATGAAACTGGCTCTTTCAAAAGTGTTTACCCTCAAAAGCAGATTAGCTCAAGATATGACTTAGACAAACGTTCATAATGTGTGTAAAGGGTTTGCGGTGGTTGCTAGGATATGAGTAGAGCTTTCAAAACACGAGGAAGACTTTGGACGGGCCCATTCAAGCGCATCATTCACAATGTTCCTGTGTCATGTACGAGCCCCTAAAGGGAAAAAATTAGGATGGGAGATTTTCTTTTTCAAAATCTTTTGTCTTCCCTTGCAAAGATTCAGGGGCTTGTAGTCATGTCTATCAAACTATATTGGTGGAAAACTAACACTGAAATACTACAGAACCTAAAATACTGTGAGGAGAAAACTTTTTTTTAATAAACTCACAGATATCAAAGTTTGAGGTTTGACAATGATTATTTATGATGAAAATAACAATACAGCACTTAAACACACATTCTCTCTCTCTCTCTCACACACACACACACACCTATGAACACGCAGATAAGCTCTAGCTGCGATGCACGACGCTGTCGATGCTCTCCTGAAGCTCTGCCATCTTCTTCAGCACCAGATTCACCTTCTGCTCATCAAACTCCAAACACACAAACTCAGAGCTCTGAAGTAGAGAGAGAGAGAGAGAGAGAGAGAGAGAGAGAGAGAGAGAGAGAGAGAGAGAGAGAGAGAGAGAGAGAGAGAGAGAGAGACCGTTTACATTCAGTATGAATGGTGAGGCTGAAGTGACCCAAAATCATTTTCAGCAACACATGACGTGTAATATCAGAGCTGCTGCTGACTCGGCTGTTGCAGAGTCCACCCGCATCCACCCAGCGGTGTCAGATTCACTGCACGGACAACACTCTAAAAGTAGAGAATCGACATCAATCCTCGCAATTCTGCACTTGTCATTTAGAATCAATAAATAGAATGTTTTTAAACAATCAGATTCCAGTTTTCCTGGAATTCTTGATTCTGATTGGTCAGTCAGCATTCCGTGAACAGGTTTGTTTGCACAGTGATGCTGGACTGTTCATCATTGTCTGAACTGGTTTCCTACTGAGTTTCTTATCCCTCATATCACTTGTGAACCAATTTTATGTCCATCAAATCGCGTATTGAGTAGGTACTACTATTTGAATTTGAATTTACTTCATGTAGAAAAAGTTTGTTCTATATAGTATGAATATGGGTAGTATGAACGAAATTCTGTCGTACTACATACGCCATGTTGTTAAGGTCACGTGACCCACCAGTTACATCGCTTCACCTCCATTCATAAAATCAGATACTACCCTGTTGGTGTACTGTTTTTCACATGCAGTAGGGAAGTATTTGTTTCGGACAAATACCATTTATAACATACCATTTATCTTTTTTTAAAAATGGGAACAGTGGGCTTATCTATGGAAGATTGTTTCCGCCACTGAATTAAAAAAATTAAATAATAATTGCAACTTTTTATCTCACACTTGCGAGATATAAAGTAGCAATTCTGAGAAATAAAGTCACAATTGCGAGAAAAAAATACTTTATAACACATAATTGCGAGTTTCTCCCTCGAAATTCTGACATCTTTTCTCAGAAATGTGAGATATAAACTCGCAACTGCCAATTCTAAGGAAAAATAAAAGACTCATTTTTTTCCTCTCAGAATAGTTTATATCTCACAATTCTGACTTTATAACACACAATTGCGACTTTATATCAATCAATTCTGACTTTCTATCTCGCAATTCTGACTTTATATCTCGCAATTCTGACTTTATATCTCGCAATTGTGAGAAAAAAAGTAAGAATTGTGAGATAAAAAGTCGCAATTACCTTTTTTATTTTTCATTCTGTGGCGGAAACAAGCTTCCATACAGGAGAGTTAGCAGATTAACATTGGAGGATTTGACCTTGAAAAACAGTGTGTACTGACGTCTTTCCGCGGTTAAAACAACATTCCTTCTGATGTTCATTCATGTTTATTTGACGCTATAAATTAACTAGAAGGAAGAGATGATCGGTTCACGAGCAGCTTTAACTGAGCGATCTGTCACGACACATTAAAGAGACGAAACTGTATTTATTGTTTAAATTTCTTTTAAAATGACCAAAATTTGAAAGTTGAGACTTTGTATCATAAGTAACCTGCTCTGTCCTGTCTGTCGACTTTATTTCACGCAATTCTGACTTTATATCTCGCAATTCTGACTTTATATCTCGCAATTCTGACTTTATATCACGCAATTCTGACTTTATATCTCGCAATTCTGAGAAATAAAGTCAGAATTGCGAGATGTAAACTCGCAATTGTGAGAAAAAAATCTGAATTATGAGATAAAAAGTTGCAATTACCTTTTTTATTTTTCATTCTGTGGTGGAAACAAGCTTCCATACTTATCTATTCTCAACATAACTCTAATATTTGATTCTGGGAAGTATTTGTTTCGGACGCAGTGCATTTAAATGAACTTAAAGTACATTTAGCCTACAAATCTGGCATAGGTTCTGATCAGTATGCCTTAATTACAGGGCAGCAAAAAAATAATGTGTAAAAGCTTTTTTTTTTTTGGTAAAAAGGATCCAGAAGGGCAGAAGAATGGGACTGACAAGAAGAATGGGACTGATGAAGAGCGGGAATGACATCAGATGACATCAGCAGCAGATCATTATGACATCATCAGTCGCCGAAGCGGCTTCTATGCAGTGTCTCATTCACACACAACAGAACCAGAGCATAATATAACCCTAACCCTGAACTAACCTGCAACTTTAACACTACTTGCACTGGTGTCTCCTTCAGGAAAGGCAAATTTACCCAATATATAAATACACTACTGTTCAAAAGTTTGGGGTTCGTACAATTATTATTATTATTTTTAAAGAAGTCTGCATTTATTTGATCAAAAATACATTGAAAACAGTATAATTGTGAAATATTATTACAATTTAAAACAACTGTTTTCTATGTGAATATATGTCAAAATGTATTGCTGTGATCAAAGCTGAATTTTCAGCATCATTACTCGAGTCTTCAGTGTCACATGATCCTTCAGAAATCACTCTAATATGATGATTTGATGCTCAAGAAACATTTCTGATTACTATCAATGTTAAAAGAAACAGTTGTGCTACTTCATATTTTTGATAAAACTGTGATAATATTTTTTATTCTGGATGAATAGAAGGCTTAAAAGAACAGCATTTATTTGAGATATATAACATAAATCTTACTGACTCTAAAACTTTTGAATGGTAGTGTATGTACACATTAACAATTATAATTAATTACATAAATATTTAATATTGTTCATTGATAATTCATGTTTGTTCTTAATACATTATTGACTAATGTCAATTTATGTGACTGGCATTATTAAACATGTATTAGTACACACAGAAAATAACCCTAGATTAATAAGACAAGGAGATACATGAACCTAGATTAATAGATGCAATAAAAGTTGTGTCCATTATTGGGTTATGCAGCAATAAATAAACCTTATAGTGAAGTGCTACCAGGTCCCAAATACTGGTGATCGGTTGAAAATACTGAGGAGTTAAAGGGAATAGAAGCAGATTCCAAAACGAGGAACACACACAAGAATAATTGTAATTTGACCATCGGGTGCGGATCCTTAAATCAGAGAAAATGATTGGGGCGGGTGGATGATTTGTATTTAGCTGCGGATTCGGGTGACGTTGGAGCTCCTCCGCGTACTCTAAAGCAGTCAGACTCTGCCAGGCGTTAACAGCTCGGGGTGAAAACGGCTAACGTGGTTTATCAAGTTAGTGGTATTACCTCCTGCATATTCTATTTGTGCGTGACATGAGCGCACACAGCGCGTCTTCTCCAGGTCGTGCTTACCAGGTTGTTCATAAAAGCCGAAATATGCCCCGATGTAGGCTTTTAAAGTAGTTGGAGCATTTTTTAGTACTTTCACTCGCGTCTCGCCTCCCTCTGCTGTTGTATGCTACCGCGACAAAGCACACATCTCACAAATTACGTCAGAAAAGCGTCAGTACATTATAATCGGTTATGGTCTATTACTGAACTGATACCAAATCGTCCTCGTCTGCATCATGATGCATCGTAGAAACTAGGGCTGACTTCTAATAGTCGAGGATTCGACGATTCGATTCGGAGAGGTCTGATTCGACTATGAACCTCATAGTCGAATAGTAGGCAAGTGTTATGAGGGGTGTGACGTTATTATATAACCGTGAGACCGACGGTTATAGTTGAACACCGTCATTAGATCTCTATAACCGCCAAAGCGGTGCTATTAAAATATTTTTTACAAACATTTTTTATCATAGAGAATGTTTAAATACTAATATCATCTTACGAGGGAAACGGAGGCGGAGTTAGTGGTGCGATCGGAGGCTGAGTGCTGGAGATGATTCAGGAGAGGTCTGTGCTGTGCCCCTGTACCGATCAGAGCGCGCGCTGACACGGAGTAAAGCCTTGTTTATACTCGACGCGTCCGCACGAGCGCGAAGGTGCGGACGGCAAAAAAATTACGCGTTGGATGCGCAAGACCGGCAAGACCCCATTTCGCTTGGCTGTGTGCACAGCTTTTTTTGTAACAGCGCGCGACGCCGCATCCGAGGATGAACGACTTCAAGCTGAATCTGCCCGAGCATGGCTACGTCTCACCGCACCGGCTCGCAGTTTGCGCGTCTAAATTGCAAAGTTCATTGTAAAGTTTTTTTGTTAAGGTTTTGTTTACTGTGTGTGATTTATTTAAAACAAAGCACGTTCATTGCAACGTTTTTTTGTGTTAAGGATTCATTTAATGGGAAGCACATTCACTAGCTGTCTTGCTGTTTATTTTAAATAAACCTAGAGCGAGTTGTCCTATAACAGACGAACAGTTATTCAACCGAACGTCTAGCTGCCATCAAAAAAAAAAAGAAAAAAAAAAAGGTTCGACTATCAGTCGACTACGGCAAAATCTAACGAATCAGATTCGACTATGAAAATCCTTAGTCGAAAACAGCCCTAGTAGAAACGATTAATTTCGACACCCCTACCGTGCCGGTGTCCATGTCCATGCCGGTGTCCAGTGTCCGTGCCAGTGTACAGTGTCCGTGCTGGTAAACAGTGTCCATGCCGGTGTACAGTGTCCGTGTCCAGTGTCCGTGCCAGTGTACAGTGTCCGTGCTGGTAAACAGTGTCCATGCCGGTGTACAGTGTCCGTGTCCAGTGTCCATGCCGGTGTACAGTGTCCGTGTCCAGTGTCCATGCCGGTGTACAATGTCCGTGTCCAGTGTCCGTGCCGGTGTACAGTGTCCGTGCCGGTGTACAGTGTCCGTGCCGGTGTCCAGTGTCTGTGCCGGTGTCCAGTGTCCAGTGTCGGTGTCCAGTGTCCAGTGTCGGTGTCCAGTGTCCAGTGTCTGTGCCGGTGTCCAGTGTCCGTGTCCAGTGTCCAGTGTCTGTGCCGGTGTCCGTGTCCAGTGTCTGTGCCGGTGTCCAGTGTCCGTGTCCAGTGTCCAGTGTCCTGTGTCGGTGTCCAGTGTCTGTGCCGGTGTCCAGTGTCCGTGTCCAGTGTCCGTGTCCAGTGTCTGTGCCGGTGTCCAGTGTCCGTGTCCAGTGTCCAGTGTCCTGTGTCGGTGTCCAGTGTCCAGTGTCCTGTGTCCTGTGTCCAGTGTCCAGGGTCCGTGTCCAGTGTCCAGTGTCTGTGCCGGTGTACAGTGTCCGTGTCCAGTGTCCGTGCCGGTGTCCAGTGTCCGTGCCGGTGTCCAGTGTCTGTGCCGGTGTCCGTGTCCAGTGTCCAGTGTCTGTGCCGGTGTCCAGTGTCCGTGTCCAGTGTCCAGTGTCCAGTGTCCGTGTCCAGTGTCCGTGTCCAGTGTCTGTGCCGGTGTCCAGTGTCCGTGTCCAGTGTCTGTGCCGGTGTCCAGTGTCCGTGTCCAGTGTCCTGTGTCGGTGTCCAGTGTCCTGTGTCGGTGTCCAGTGTCCGTGTCCAGTGTCTGTGCCGGTGTACAGTGTCGGTGTCCAGTGTCCAGTGTCTGTGCCGGTGTCCAGTGTCCGTGTCCAGTGTCTGTGCCGGTGTCCATGTCCGTGCTGGTGAACAGTGTCCGTGTCCAGTGTCTGTGCCGGTGTCCAGTGTCCGTGTCCAGTGTCCAGTGTCTGTGCCGGTGTCCAGTGTCCGTGTCCAGTGTCCATGCCGGTGTACAGTGTCCGTGTCCAGTGTCCGTGCCGGTGTCCAGTGTCCGTGTCCAGTGTCCGTGCCGGTGTACAGTGTCCGTGTCGGTGTACAGTGTCCGTGCCGGTGTCTGTGCCAGGGTCCATGTCCGTGCCCAGTGCCTGTGCCCAGTGTCTGTGTCGGTGTTTGTGTCCAGTGTCCATGTCCGTGCCCAGTGCCTGTGCCCAGTGTCCGTGCCGGTGTACAGTGTCTGTGCCAGGGTCCATGTCTGTGCCCAGTGTCCGTGCCGGTGTCCGTGTCGGTGTACACAGTGTCAGTGTCGGTGTACAGTGTCCGTGCCGGTTTCTGTGCCAGTGTCCATGTCCGTGCCCAGTGCCTGTGCCCAGTGTCTGTGTCGGTGTTTGAGTCAGTGTCCATGTCCGTGTCGTTGTTGAGTGTCTGTGCTGATGTCTGTGTCCAGTATCCGTGCCAGTGTCCATGCCAAGTCCAGGTCCAGCTTCCCTGCCGGTGTCCGTGCCAATGTCTGTGTCCAGTATCCGTGCCAGTGTCCGTGCCAAGTCCTGTGTCCATGCCGGTGTCCAGTGTCTGTGCCGGTGTCCATTTCTGTGTCCGTATCCATGTCCGTGCCGGTGTCCGTATCCATGTCCGTTCCGTGCCGGTGTCCGTATCCATGTCCGTTCCGTCCCGGTGTCCGTATCCATGTCCGTATCCATGTCCATGACGGTGTCCGTATCCATGTCCATGACGGTGTCCGTATCCATGTCAGTGCCGGTGTCCGTATCCATGTCCGTGCCGGTGTCCGTATCCATGTCCGTGCCGGTGTCCGTATCCATGTCCGTGACGGTGTCCGTATCCATGTCCATGACGGTGTCCGTATCCATGTCCGTGCCGGTGTCCGTATCCATGTCCATATCCATGTTCGTGACGGTGTCCGTATCCATGTCCGTGCCGGTGTCCGTATCCATGTCCATGACGGTGTCCGTATCCATGTCCGTGCCGGTGTCCGTATCCATGTCCGTGTCCGTATCCATGTCCGTATCCATGTCCGTGCCGGTGTCCGTATCCACGTCCGTGACGGTGTCCATATCGACGTGTCCGTATCCACGTCCGTGACGGTGTCCGTATCCATGTCCGTGACGGTGTCCGTATCCACGTCCGTGCCGGTGTCCGTATCCACGTCCGTGACGGTGTCCGTATCCATGTCCGTGCCGGTGTCCGTATCCACGTCCGTGACGGTGTCCGTATCGACGTGTCCGTATCCACGTCCGTGACGGTGTCCGTATCCACGTCCGTGCCGGTGTCCGTATCCACGTCCGTGCCGGTGTCCGTATCCACGTCTGTGACGGTGTCCGTATCCACATCTGTGACGGTGTCCGTATCCACATCTGTGACGGTGTCCGTATCCACGTCTGTGACGGTGTCCGTATCAACGTCCGTGACGGTGTCCGTATCCACGTCCGTGACGGTGTCCGTATCCACGTCCGTGACAGTGTCCGTATCCACCTCCGTGACGGTGTCCGTATCCATGTCCGTGACGGTGTCCGTCCGTATTCATGTCCGTGACGGTGTCCGTATCCATGTCCGTGACGGTGTCCGTATCCATGTCCGTGATGGTGTCCGTATTCATGTCCGTGACGGTGTCCATATCCATGTCCGTGACGGTGTCCGTATCCATGTCCGTGCCCGTATCCATGTCCGTGACGGTGTCCGATTTTTTATCATGGATGATAGAATAGTCTCCACAATCTGCTTTTTAAGAAATATCGTAGTATCGTGCAACAGTGTATTCTATCAGTTCAGTTCTGGCGCTTCCGTCTCAACATACTGTACAATGCGACATACACATTCACATCACATGTTAAGGTAGAGGTAGAGTTACACTCACGGGACACTGCAATTCACAAAAGTTGAGCATGTGATTTAAAGCCTTGCCGGTTACACATTTAATTCGTGTGCTGATAAGCTGTTCTAACATGCGCTTTTCTGAGCGCGTAATGTACACCCAAGCGCATACATAAGTATCAATGTATAATTTATACAGTTAAGTCTATGTACTGTAGTGTTTTATATTTATATTTGTTCATTCAATTTCTTTCTTGAATACTTCTGTTAAATACACCACCTGTAGCTGAAAAAAAGCAATGTTTATTTCATTTGTATATTATATGTATATCTTTGCTCTTCTCTTTTAATAACAAAGAAAATAATGACAAAGTTTTTTATCTTCGCCACTTTGGCCCAAATGTCTGCAATTTAATTTTATTTTATATTTTGTTACCTTGTAAGGCTTTGTTTTTAAATAGGGACATTATATATATATATATACACTCACCGGCCACTTTATTAGGTACCCCATGCTAGTAACGGGTTGGACCCCCTTTTGCCTTCAGAACTGCCTCAATTCTTCGTGGCATAGATTCAACAAGGTGCTGGAAGCATTCCTCAGGGAGTTTGGTCCATATTGACATGATGGCATCACACAGTTGCCGCAGATTTGTCGGCTGCACATCCATGATGCGAATCTCCCGTTCCACCACATCCCAAAGATGCTCTATTGGGTTGAGATCTGGTGACTGTGGAGGCCATTTTAGTACAGTGAACTCATTGTCATGTTCAAGAAACCAATTTGAAATGATTAGAGCTTTGTGACATGGTGGAAGTAGCCATCAGAGGATGGGTACATGGTGGCCATAAAGGGATGGACATGGTCAGAAACAATGCTCAGGTAGGCCGTGGCATTTAAACGATGCCCAATTGGCACTAAGGGGCCTAAAGTGTGCCAGGAAAACATCCCCCACACCATTACACCACCACCACCAGCCTGCACAGTGGTAACAAGGCATGAAGGTTCCATGTTCTCATTCTGTTTACACCAAATTCTGACTCTAACATCTGAATGTCTCAACAGAAATCGAGACTCATCAGACCAGGCAACATTTTTCCAGTCTTCAACTGTTCAATTTTGGTGAGCTCTTGCAAATTGTAGCCTCTTTTTCCTATTTGTAGTGGAGATGAGTGGTACCCGGTGGAGTCTTCTGCTGTTGTAGCCCATCCGCCTCAAGGTTGTGCGTGTTGTGGCTTCACAAATGCTTTGCTGCATACCTCGGTTGTAACGAGTGGTTATTTCAGTCACTGTTGCCTTTCTATCAGCTCGAACCAGTCTGGCCATTCTCCTCTGACCTCTGGCATCAACAAGGCATTTCCGCCCACAGAACTGCCGCTCACTGGATGTTTTTTCTTTTTCGGACCATTCTCTGTAAACCCTAGAGATGGTTGTGCGTGAAAATCCCAGTAGATTAGCAGTTTCTGAAATACTCAGACCAGCCCTTCTGGCACCAACAATCATGCCACGTTCAAAGTCACTCAAATCACCTTTCTTCCCCATACTGATGCTCGGTTTGAACTGCAGGAGATTGTCTTGACCATGTCTACATGCCTAAATGCCTAAATGCACTGAGTTGCCGCCATGTGATTGGCTGCTTAGAAATTAAGTGTTAACGAGCAGTTGGACAGGTGTACCTAATAAAGTGGCCGGTGAGTATATATATATGTATATATATATATATTTTTTTTTTTTTTTTTTTTTTGCCATATCGCCCAACCCTAATGTCAAGCCCCTTTTGTTTAGTCACAATAGCCATATCACATAACCTGTAACCACAGCTAAAGTAAATATAATTACATCGGAAAGCACAATTGACAACGATTTTTTTAATAAACAAGCTCAATTAAGGTGCAAATTCATCTGTGCAATCTAGTTGCTGGAAAACAGAAACATGATCTGATATCTCACACTACGGATGTGACAGACAACTAGGCAACAGCTCCATCCTGAAAAATGATGAAGGCGTTTAGGTTAGTAAAATGCCATTTTCACTCTTTTTAATAACTGGACTATACACTATATAACCATATTGGACTGTGGATGTGTGAAAATCTCGTTTCCTTCTTGCCGGCCAAACACAACACGGCACTGAGAATGATTCGTGGTTTTATCATGCAGTAATTGATCTCGTGACCCAGAATGAAGAATCAATCTCCTCTTTTAGCATCTTTGTGGCCGTGATGAGGGACCCTTATGCTCTCCAGCTGCTCCGAAGAGAATTGAATACCCAACAGTCCCCTATTCTCTGAGCATGAATCATACGGCGTGTAATCCAGCTCTCTGCACACGGCACCAATGACACCAAACAATCAGAGCACTCAGACAAACACAAACAGTCTGAGAGCCACTTACAGCTGATAGGAGGATCCTCTTACAGTGCACAATGTGCATTCACACAAAAATACGAATAAATTATTTATCGTATAAAATGTCTATCGTTAGAGATTTTGCTATATCATGTATATCACAGCATGCAAATATACACGTACCTCAAAACTGCTGACACTTTAGTGAGATGAAACGCATGAAAGAGACAAAGAGATGGACTTGCTTGATGTTAAAAGGAGTTATTAAGTGCAATAAGTCATGAAAAACAACTCGAGTGCTCGCGCTGAATGGCACAGTAGTTGTTCAATGGTTCACAAAACTCTCGGTTCGGATCATATTATGGTTTTTGCGTCACGGATCAGACAATTTTTGGGATCAGCTAGAAAAAATATATTTTGGGGGTGGTTGGGGGTAAATTTGGTTTCCATTTATTATTTAAAGCACACTTTAAGTACTCCTATACCACAGCAAAAACTACTAGTCTAACTAATAATACATTTAATAAACTTTAAACTAACTTTAAAATAAACTTTAAAGTTCAAACACTCTTAAGGGCAAGTGAACAGTCAGTACAAAATAAGAACAAATAGACAAATCACAAGCATAGATAAATACAACACCCACCCACCCATAAAATAAATAAATCAAAAGAATAAGAAAATCAAAAAGAAAAAAGAAGGCTGTCATTCTCGTCTTGCCCCGCTAAGGTTAAATAACAGACAGCGGATATTTCGGATAAGCATCTAAAATTTGCACCCAAATTAACTTGATTGGAAAGAGCGGATGATGATCGGAAAGATTTAACGGCCGAGTAATGGCGGCTAATGTCACTAATGGCTTTCTGTTTCCTGTAACCCAGACCTCTTGATATCAGGGGAAATAAAGACATGGATTAGAGCGCCATCAAAACCTCATGCAGTTCATTTTGCATTTTGAGGACTTTGAACGGGCTACACACTAAAGCTTATGAGGGTGTTTCTGTAAATAACAAACAGTTTATTATATGATGTCCAGTGTGATATATCTATTTAGAGGTGTGTGGATGGAAAAAACTATAGTTTTACTGTAATAGTGACAAATAAATGATTGCTAAATTACTGAAAATTCATAAATGAATGATTAAAATTACATATATAATAAACAAATGTATATAAATCTATAAATGTAAATTTAATATAAATGTAAATGCATATAATATACAGTAATCAACATTTGAAGTGGATCAAAACCTTTCATCAAAGTTATACGTGAATTACAACAAAACTCTTTGATGAACTTTTTTGATCCACTTCAAATGTTGACTACTGTAATAAACTATAATATAAATGCAACAAAATGTATTTATTTTATTAATATTACATCATTAATAATCAAACCCCAAGGTGGTAAAAAGGAATACATTTTTAGAGTGTTTTTCCACTTACACTGCAGAGTAGTATATTTTCATAATTATTAATTTATGCTTTCCATAGATATTCAATGTAGCAGTTTCAGGAAAACCGTCATCATGGAAAGCACAGCTGTGCAGTTACAGAAGATTAATCAAAACCTCTGAACATCTGTCAGTCAACAAGAATTGAACGAGACATGGTATCATTTGCATAAAAATAACTTTTCTTATTTCACCTGCAATTTGGACTATTATACATAAATACAATAGGCCAGTTTGCATTACACCGACTGAATAAATAGTGCTTATACAACATTTGTCCGGTAGGTAGTTAATGCACATGCCACAACATGCTGTGCTGTCGACTCGATTATACTAATTATTGGTGCAAAAAACATAAAAACAATGTAAGCTATGCAGTTCCCAGAAGATGATTCAAAACCTCGGAACAGCTGTCAATCAAGAATGAAAAAATTTACCTGTACCATGTAATAAAAATTTCACAACTGGTATGAAATAATTTTTTGTGCTTAAGATAAACATAATATATTCTATATTAGCTTCTACCTAAATCTTGCTCCTTCACTAATGCAAAATAATTTCACTACAGTATAATGCTATTTGTTTAACATCAATGTAAACTCTTAAAATACTCTCAGATTTCAACTTTGAGGTTTTTCCACATACTTTTCTCCACACACACATCGCTGAACACCCTCCCAACATGTCACAACTACGTACCAATGTGCAGTACAACACAGACAGGTGTTACTTCATTTTTTCGGGACATGTCTACACATATTCATAGGTGTGTGTGCGGTTACACCAGGTCGAGTACCCACATTTCCCAAGCGTCAAAAGTGATCATCATCAATACTCTCAGGCTTTGTCCGCACTAATACATTTTCATTTGAAAACACATTTCGTCTCTCCATTTTAGCCTTTCATTCACCATGAGGTACTCAAAAACCTTAGTTTTGTGTATTAATGTATATTACACCGGCATTGTTGTGCCTGCTATTTACTTTCAAAGTGTTACTAGAGATTAATGTTCCTTTGTAGACTTTTCATATTAAATTCCTCGCAATTGCTGTCCTGCCGCAAAACATGATGACAATTGACCGTTCGCAAAGGCCCGCCCCCTTTAGTTACTGTTGCTATGTCCGACGAGGCACGCCACTCTCACGCCACACATGTTCTCGCACAGTGAAAAATACATCGCGGACTCAAGAGGAAACTGACAACGCGTCGACAGACAGGACAGAGCAGGTTACTTATGATATAAAGTCTCAACTTTCAAATTTGGTCATTTTAAAAGAAATTTAAACAATAAATACAGTTTCGTCTCTTTAATGTGTCGTGACAGATCGCTCAGTTAAAGCTGCTCATGAACCGATCATCTCTTCCTTCTAGTTAATTTATAGCGTCAAATAAACATGAATGAACATCAGAAGGAATGTTGTTTTAACCGCAGAAAGACGTCAGTACACACAGTTTTTCAAGCTCAAATCCTCCAATGTTAATCTAGTAACTCTCCTGTATGGAAGCTTGTTTCCGCCACAGAATGAAAAATAAAAAAGGTAATTGCGACTTTTTATCTCACAATTCGGACTTTTTTTCTCACAATTGCGAGATATGAAGTCAGAATTGCGAGATAGAAAGTCAGAATTGTGTGATATAAAGTCGCAATTGCGTGTTATAAAGTCAGAATTGCGAGATATAAAGTCATAATTGATTGATATAAAGTCAGAATTGCGAGATATAAAGTCAGAATTGATTGATATAAAGTAGCAATTGCGTGTTATAATGTCAGAATTGCGAGATATAAAGTCAGAATTGATTGATATAAAGTCAGAATTGCGTGTTATAAAGTCAGAATTGATTTATATAAAGTCAGAATTGATTGATATAAAGTCGCAATTGCGTGTTGTTAAGTCAGAATTGTGAGATATAAACTATTCTGTGGGGAAAAAAGTTTTTTTCCTTAGAATTGGCCTGATAACTCGCAATTGCAACTTTATATCTCACAATTCTGAGAAAAGATGTCAGAATCTCGAGATGTAAACTCGCAATTATGTGTTATAAAGTCAGAATTGTGAGATAAAAAGTCTCAATTCTGTCTTTTTTTCTCGCAATTGCGACTTTATTTCTTACAATTCTGACTTCATATCTCGCAATTGTGAGATAAAAAGTCGCAATTATTTTTTTATTTTTTTTATTCAGTGGCGAAAACAAGCTGCCAAACTCCTGACTGCTTTGTTGGACAAAAATGGTGAATTCGGCGGATGGCGGATTATGATTGGTCAGATCGCCTGTCAATCAAACTCCATGTGAAAGATCAATGGGATTTGGACCATGCGATTGAGAGTGCAGCCTGGACACAACAGTGTGTGGTGGGATATTTATGAAGGTGATATTTTGATCAGAAAATGATTGTGCCAGAAAAATAGCGTGAAAACTTTAATACATCTGCTCTCTCTCGGTATCATCTCGTGGGATTTCATTACGTTTTACGCAAGTGAAGTAAGGTGATTTAAAGTCATCAAGAAAACAAAACTGACCCGATTTACTTTGTTAGCGCACATTGCTAGTCTTATGGTGAACGATTAATCTGTGAAAATGTTGTTTGTCGTAGTAATCTTTAATCAAAACCGTAAAAAAATGTGCTTCTGCTCTGGAATGGCGTTCCTTCTTTTGGGTTGAGTATCTCTAACCACTTCCCTCCAACCGTCAGTCTGCTATGAGCGAGGGATGGAGAGGAGGTGCGCTAACGTAAAACCTGCCCTCTATACAATATTCGGTTTCATTTGGAAATACGTCACAACACGAAAGTGGGTTGCAACTTCCAGTTCATGGGGACTTTAAGCATTTTCCCTGTGGATTAAAAACTTTTGAAACACGCTTCAAAACGCTAGTGTGGACAGGAAAAGTTTTGAAACAAAAACGCCTTTTTCAATGTATCCAGATTAATGTAGATGTAGCCTCGGCCACACACACTTCCCTGATTTTAGCATGCGAAAAACATGCTTAAGTCGAGCTTATAAAACACTGCAGTATGGAGATCAACCCCTCATTTCTCACCTCTCCGGTGCGGTCGAGCTCTTTCATGATCTTTCGAGTTCATTCAGAAATGAAACACCGAAACTATTTTCGTTGGCAAAATATGACAAAAACAGGGAATATTGTGTCTAAAATGTAAGTATATTAAAGGGTTCGCAGGGCTCTAGAGTGCGACCAAAATTTGTAAGGGTGCGACGAGAATTTTTCCTAGGTCACACCAGTGCACCTAACGTTCTCGCATGATCGCATCCGCTGCCTCTCCACAAACGAGTCTTTTGTTCTCCTTGCACGCATGGTTGGATCATATCGTGGTCTAAACCAATCAGAGATAGAGATTGGGCGGGTCTTTACCTCTGATTGGCTGTGGTTCAGATATTCCTGTGTGATTGAAATAAATTGCGATCTGTCACCTGAGCACCAGAGAATCAGTTACGGCAATCAGCAGCATCAGCTAAATAAACGCAAGAAAACAGACGACGAAGAAACTTTTAAAACTGTAGGCTACTTGAACTAGGTAAAAAATATTGATTTCTCGATTTTAATCGATTCTCATTGATTTTTACAAACCGTTGGGCTATGCTGTTTTCAGTTGATGAATGAATGGAACATTGTAGCGCGCATCCCATCCAATAAATCGCAATAATCTTTGTGCTTTGTTACTATTGATATGAAACAAAACCTCAGATTTCAAATTACGTCCATTTTCTTACGAAATTCAAAAACATAAATACCGTTTTGGCGCTGTGGCGTGAGATCGCTCTGGCTCAGCTCAAGAGAAGCAGCAGCGCGGAGCGCACATCATCTCCTCTTCTGCCTTAATAATACCAGTTACAGCACCAAATAAACATGAATGAACGTCTGAAAGTGTGTTAAAAGATAGAGTACAACTTATCGAAATCCGTATCATGTCACATGGAATCGCTCAATCAGTGTTTCAACCGTGGAAAGATGTCAGTGAAACAACTTGTAAACAATGTCATGTAACGTCACATTTACCTCAGAAAAAAACATATCCAGCGAGCGACCATAAACTCATTAGTCAGCTAGAAATATTAACTATAGAGGAGCATTTTGCCTAATATATGCACCATATTACATATTCATTATAATTTTTTATGTTTTTCAATATTGAATGCATGTTGTTTGAAAAAAATCTGGTAAGTTTTTATGCAGCCACCATTTAAATGTTTATATTTCATATAACTTTATTATTATAAAAATAAATAAAAGTGTAATTAAAGTGTTTGTGTACAAATCAGGTCATTTTTACCTTCAATATTATAGTAGGCTAATGAAGCCTATAGGCTACGACTCCCATAGTTTACAGCATTAGTTGAGATTTGTTTTTCTTGAGAAAATTTGCCATGTATTGTACTTGATATCCAAAATAATCAATATTGAATCGAATTGTGAAATTTGTGTCAATACCCTGCCCTAACTTGAACAATGTAAAAACAGTGCTTTATTTTTTTTTAGATTTATATTTTTATATAGACAGTATAATTGTGCTTCAAAAAAAAAAAAAAAACGACACCTTATTCTTGTTTAAAAGCATATGTACATGTATATGGAGCGTGATAAAAAGGTGACCATGAAATTGTGGCGTTAAAAGCGACACGAGACGAGGAAAAATTTGAGTGCACCTAAATAAAAAAGTTAGGCGCACCAGTGCAACCAAGGCAAAAAGTTAGTCTGGAGCCCTGGTTCGTTCACCTCAAAATGAAAATTATGTCAGTAATTACTCGCCCTCATGTTGTTCAACCCCGTAAGACTTTCATTCATCTTCGGAACACAAATGAAGATATTTTTGATTAAATCTGAGAGCTGGATCACTCCTCCATAGGCTTCCTTAGGGATCGAAACTGACCGGCCCAGAAAAGGTTATTAAAGACATCGTTAAAATAGTCCGAGTGACGACAGTGGCTCAATCTTTAAGTTTATCAAGTGACGAGAATACATTTTGTGCGCAAAAAAACAAACAAAAATAACGACTTCTATGGAGGGGTGATCCAGCTCTCAGATTTAATCAAAAATATCTTAATTTGTGTTCCAAAGATGAACGAAAGTCTTACGGGGTTGGAACAACATGAGGGCGAGTAATTACTGACAGAATCTTCATTTTTGGGTGAACTAACCCTTTAAAGACCCACTCCGATGAAAATAATGTTTTTCTAGGTGTTAACATGTTCTTGTGGCATTTTTCTGATGTTAGAGGACATATCTTGAGAAAAATGAGCTCAAAGTTGTATTTCTGAGTATTTCTACATTCAAATGGCTGTGAATCAGTAGCAGACGCTAAAATGCCGGCTAAAATCGACTGGAGTTGTGACGTAGTAACTCCACTGGGCGTCTCCACACGCGACGTCTTGGAGTGAAATAATGATCGGTGATCGGTGATAACTTTGATTAACTTCGGATAATTATAATTAACGTGTATATAATACTGTTGCCCCACCGGTATTGGGGATGTAAGCTAGCGGGAGAGACAGAGCTCTCAGCAACGGGCAGGGGGAGGGTCGTCTCCGTGCCAACGGCTCCGCCCACAACGCAGAGGCGAATTGCTAATGAGCTACTGCCGCTCTGCTGAAGCGAAGTCCCAGAAAAAGGCACAGGTTTTGTGATTTTGGCTAAAAATGGCATAATCATAATTTAAAGACCACTGGGAATGTTTAAAAATAGCTCAAAATATGATCGGAGTGGGACTTTAACTTCTTGTTCATTAAACTGAAAATCACATTTGTGAATCATGCTGATATTTGAAGAAAAAACAGCACTCTTCGTGCGATATTGAATAACTATATTAAATTATATAAATATAAAAGACAAACAGAGGTAATTTTGCCCTTTATCTTGAATATTGAGGGCATTCTAAATGCATTTTATCAATCAATCAATCACGCAGTGAAAGCGTAGACTATAAATGCTCACACACAGTACTCTAACCTACTAGACTACACATAGTGTGTGATGTATGTGTGCGCTCTCTCGGTGTGTTTTTGTAAAGTGAGGGACATACTCGATATTGTCAGATCGCACACCGTTAAAACAACCATCACGATATTATCGTAGACGATATATATATCACACACCCCTTGTAGACGTAGCCTCAGCCAAACACACTTCCCTGATTTTAGCATGCAAAGATATGCTAAATTGAAGCACCAGAGCTGGGCGGTGAAAAACACCTCTTTTGTGCTTTTAAAACACTGCAGTATGGAGATCATAACTTGAACCCTCATTTCTCACCTCTCCGGTGCGGCCGAGCTCTAGCTCCACCAGTGCCACGGGGCTGTTGGACACCTGCCCCCTGCTGGCGGACGTGTGCAGGTCCACCCTCCACTTCAGGCCCCTGAGGCCCGGCTCCCAGCGACTCTGAGCCAACAGACTCTCTCGCACCCGCGTCCGGTGGGTCTTCCAGAAGCGTCCCAGAGCGGCCGCCTGCTCCGGGCTCACGCCGCCGCCACCCTGCCTGCGCGTCTGCGCCGTGAGGAACGCTTCCAGCTGAGTCTGATCCATGTCCGCTGATGCCATGGACTGCAGGAGGGACAGACAGATCAGGTTATGGGGGTAGTATGGGATAAATGCTGATATTTGGCATTTTTAATTATGAGTATCGGCCGACAAGTTTTAGTGTTTGGCTGATAGGAGTCAGACGCAGACTTTTATTTTGACAGCGCTGAAGACGCAGATACACAGGAGCTCATTCTCCGTCTTCATTTGATTACCGTCTTCGTTTAACACTAACGTACACTATAATCTTCTCTCATATGACCTGTTATTTCTCAATGTTTCTCGGGTCTGAACAGAGCTTGGGAAAGACAGATTTAAGTATAATCCCTGTGTTACTTGGAATAATCTGCTAAATATTTTAAAGTTGCTCATGGTCCCATCACTAAATTAATTTAAGTTACTTTCGCGATATAACGTAACGTTATATGTGATAATATATATACTGGATCTTATGTTATTTGTTGCTGCCTTCTTTGACAAGTCACTGTTTAAAAGTAATTTTGCATATGTATGGAAAATTAGACCGAATATTAGACAGAACTACTAAAGAAAATGAACAGTATATGAAATGTATTATAGAGTTTGCCTTACTGTTAGTAAAAATAACAATATTGTAACTTTTTTTAAACTATTTCTTTATTTGAAAATTAGGATAACAGAACCAAAACGCTTCTAAAGTATAAATCTGTTTATTTTACATATTTAAAAGAGTATTTTTGTATATTTATTTGTAAATTATTATCCAATTATTTGTAATTTAGTAATTATGTAAAACTAATATAAATCTTATTGCAGCCAGCAATTGTTATGCATATGAGTTATTTACTATATTTAGATTACCACATAATATGAGCTTTATAATATCAGCCATCAAAAAATCCATAACGTCGATTAGTATACCGTAGTTTACACTGAATACTACCTGAATGAACGCATTGTGGAATGATACACGTTCAGAAAGTGACATCTAACGACCTGACAGACTAGCATTGGTGCTGCAAGAAATCTGCTGCTCTCTAGCGGTGGACAGACAATGCAATCTACACCGGCATTTAGTTTTAAACAATTAAAGTTCTCTATGAAATGTTTCCGTTAGTATTTTGATGCAGAAATATCAATAAACGTCCCCGTTATAATGTAAAACTCGTATAGTGAGTGAGTGTATAGATACCTTGAGAAGCGACCTCATCTTGTCATGCAGCGCGCGGAACTCGTCCTGCGTCGTCTCGGCGTAGAGCTCATTCTTCAGAAACTCCTCTGTGATTTCTGTATTGCCGTAATAAAGTCTCTGTGTGATTCCGTTCAATAAAGCGCTCACACATCGCTGGCTGGCCGCGTCAGCCATGTTGGATGTTGACAGGGGGTCATGTGATCCGCGTCACTCACGCGCAGCGCGCGTTCACTTCCGGTGTTTTTCTGTTTAATATTTACCAGAACCGTTAAATATGATATAAACATAATCCTCCTGGGACCCAGGAATAGACTTTTGTCCACTATAATGTCCACTACAATGGACAAAAGTCCACTACATTATATTTTAGTGAATTTATCTGACACCATACGTGGGTGGTTGACGTGAACTCAAATCCAAAGTGGAAAAAAAATATATTTCTAAAATGCATGTCAAATGACATATAATTATATTGCTTAATATGTGAAAAACTCCAAACTGAATGTGTCCCGTTCTAATTCCTTATTTATTTAGCATTTTATTAACTTTTTTTTGTGTGATAGTCCCACATATTGTCCACCGGTGTGACAACATTTTTAATGTTAATATTTAATTCAGAGATTGTGTGACAGATAAGACAAATATGCACAATCCTTATCAATTTGTCCTAACTATATTCCCACATCAAAAGTAACCAATAAAAATTCACAATCATGTTATTATCCTGTACACATAGGGACTTTACCCAAACGTCTGGATTATATTCATTATAATTGGTATAAAACCTAATGAAGCTTAATTTCATCCTTATATGTGCATAGTGATGATATCATTATTATACTATTCAACACTTTTTACATTAATTTGTGCATTAAAATGCCTTTTCCACGTATAATTCAGTTTGTCACACCACAGGACATTCCGTCACACCATTGGACAACAAGAATTGTTTCCTTTTTTTTTTAAATGTATATACATAAAAAGGCAGGAAAAATGGTCTGTGCTACCTTTATAGTCTTTATTCTAAAATATTAAAACCGCTTTACAGTCTAAAAACATTAAATTATAAGATTAAATGGCTCTGAAGGAAAGTAATGTCGGATACGTTTTGAACACCACAGACGTAATATAACACCACAGATGTAATATTGCATAAAAGGTTTAACAATTAAAAGTTTATTGAGCAAAATAATGAAATTCATCATGAGTAGGATTACAAGAAGTAAAAGAACATTGACAAAAACTGCATTAACAAATATACGTAATTAAAACAACCTGCAACCTGTTTCTCACTTTCTCAAAAATTATCTGCACAATGAATTGTTGCAATCACAATGGCCCTCATTTATCAAAAGTGCGTACACCAAATTTCCAGCGTACACCTGGCGTACACCCAAAACCACGGTGACTTTGAGATTTATCAATATGGACGTTGGCGTACGGCACGCTCAAATCCTACGCCAGCTCAGGAGGTGGTGTACGCACATTTTGAGTTAGTGCGGAAATGTGCAGAAAAACAATTCCTAACACCACAAAACGCACTGACAAACTAAAAGATATGATATATTATGACCCACTGTAAAAAAACAACAACAACAAAGTTATTATAAACTTCAGTGTTTATTTTTGTGCAACATGGACTTCAATGTTTAATTTGTGTGACTTTACCAAAGCATTTGATTTGTAAGCATATGTATTCCTTCAGTTGCGAGCCTGTGCGCTTTACCCTGACGTTTCATGGTTCGGCCCGGCAGGTGCGCACGGACTGAGTTCGGTAACGAAAGGCTTTCAATGACCAAAAAATAATTCAGACTGACAAAATAATAAAAAATACATTCTTCTTCTTTTAAATAATAATAATAATACAAATAATAATAATGACATTCTTCCTCTAAATAACAAAAAGCGTCATTAATAATACAAATCATAATAATAATAATAAGAATATTACAAATAGTCATGCAATTATTAATGTGAATGAATGGTACTCCACATCACATCATCATCATCACTATTGTACACCCCAATACATGTGACGTGATTCGAAATTGAATGCTAATCATAGACTGTAAGATGCTAATTCAAAAGACGTGCTGTAAAATAATGCATTGTGATAGGTCATTTCGGCTCCACGTCAGAGAAGTTTCTCTTCTTTGCCGTCTTCCGTGTGTCCATGGCGTAAAATGAGGGCGTGGGGGAAGCGGAGACTTGAATATATAGGGGCGTGTTATTCTAATGACGATCGTTTTTAGCCGCGGGATTTATCAAGGCCAGGCATTGCGTACACCTGGATTTCAAAGGTACGCACAGCTTCATAAATCAGGCGGTGAGAGGAGTGTAAGCATAATCTAACGCCAACATATACGCCCGTTTCTACGCAAGAATGATAAATGAGGGCCAATCTGTTTCAATAATAAAAAAAAAAAAAATAGAAAATCTTCAGTGAATAAAACATGTATCCACAGACCTATTTAACACAAAACATTCAACAACAAAAAATTCAGAACATCTTCAGTGAATAAATAATGTATCCACAAACTTATTTAAAACAAAACATATTAAGAAAAAATCAGTACATCTTCAGTGAATACATCTCTCTCTGCTTTCTTGCCCTGTATTCTGCCTTATACACTCACCTAAAGGATTATTAGGAACACCATACTAATACTGTGTTTGACCCCCTCTCGCCTTCAGAACTGCCTTAAAGGAGAACTCCGGCGCAAAATGAACCTTTGGTCTAATTACACATTGTTACCTAGTCAACCGTTATCTGAGATTTGTTTTCATGATTATCGAATGTAAATAGTTTTATCTCTAAAAACAGTTTAGCCTATAAAGCTAGTATAACGCTAGTATATTGGGCATAGATCAATGACAAATAAAAATCGCTTGTTAATACCACTAACAAGGCTCAAAATAGCCCCACACTAACACGGTAGCATAATGAGGGTCCCTACCTTCAAACCGAAGCATTGAGAACTTTGTCAGTGTCCAGACAGTTTAATAAGAAGATATTTAATACATACAGTCAACTTCGCGTATACAGGCAGAAGCCATCTTTGAAATACAGCCTTTACCAGTCGATCTACGAACGCCGATCCAAGTGCGCTGGTGAGATGTGAACGAGCTATAAGTTGTGATAAGGTGAGCGCGAACAGCAGGCTTGGATCGGCGTTCGTAGATCGATTGGTAAAGGCTGTATTTCAAAGATGGCTCCTGTCTGTATACGCGAAGTTGACTGTATGTTTAAAATATCTTCTTATTAAACTGTCTGTACACTTACAAAGTTCTCTATAGCCGCTTTCCGACCGGAGGGACTTTTGCAGTTCCTAGAACCTAACGTTCCTATAACCCTTTTTTTCGCGTGTTCCGACCGGACTAAGTTGGGGATTTTTTAGTTCCTCAGACCGTAGTTCCTATAACTCTTTCAGTACCTAGTCTAGAGCGAGGACTTTTTTAGTTCCCTTTCCCTAGGTCTACGTTGATTGGTTCAACTTATAAGTCACGCCCAGTGTCAACACATTTTCTTCACTGTCTGTTGCAATTCGCCTATGTAGGCTATGCTAACTCATAACTTAAGACAAACATAACGCATTCAACCAGCTAATTGCTAATGCTTGCTAAACTTACCCGTTGTTTTGTTTGCCTTCTGCGCTCTGCTCTTCTATCTTCTTCCATCATATTACTTAAGATCATATTACGCTGGAGCCTTCGTCTTCTGTGTTTCTCTGTACAGAACTCAAGATCTTAAACACCGCCGTTCGTACTCCGTTATTAAGGTCCCGGCAAGGCAGAACAGTAACATTCCGATAGCCTCCTCCACGCTGGATTGTTGTTGTTGTATGTGGCGCCACTGCCGCCGTGCTTGCGTCACTCCCTTACCCCTCCTACCAGTTCCTATGGCCACTTGGCCAGTGCGAACGCAAACAGCAAAACTGAGTTTGAGGGAGAGTAGTTCTTAGAACTGTTTAGAAGTGGACAGTTCCTATAACTAAGTTCCTGTAACTACTTGGTCGGAAAGCGGCTAATGCTTCGGTTTGAAGGTAGGGACCCTCATTATGCTACCGTGTTAGTGTGGGGCTATTTTGAGCCTTGTTAGTGGTATTAACAAGCGATTTTTATTTGTCATTACACTATGCCCAATATACTAGCGTTATAGCTTTATAGGCTAAACTGTTTTTAGAGATAAAACTATTTACATTCGATAATCATGAAAACAAATCTCAGATAACGGTTGACTAGGTACCAATGTGTAATTAGACCAAAGGTTCATTTTCGCCGGAGTTCTCCTTTAATTCTACGTGGCATTGATTCAACAAGGTACTGAAAGCATTCTTTAGAAATGTTGGCCCATATTGATAGGATAGCATCTTGCAGTTGATGGAGATTTGTGGGATGCACATCCAGGGCACGAAGCTCCCGTTCCACCACATCCCAAAGATGCTCTATTGGGTTGAGATCTGGAGACTGTGGGGCCCATTTTAGTACAGTGAACTCATTGTCATGTTCAAGAAACCAATTTGAAATGATTCGAGCTTTGTGACATGGTGCATTATCCTGCTGGAAGTAGCCATCAGAGGATGGGTACATGGTGGCCATAAAGGGATGGACATGGTCAGAAACAATGCTCAGGTAGGCCGTGGCATTTAAACGATGCCCAATTGGCACTAAGGGGCCTAAAGTGTGCCAAGAAAACTTCCCCCACACCATTACACCACCACCACCAGCCTGCACAGTAGTAACAAGGCATGATGGATCCATGTTCTCATTCTGTTTACGCCAATTTCTGACTCTACCATCTGAATGTCTCAACAGAAATCCAGACTCATCAGACCAGGCAACATTTTTCCAGTCTTCAACTGTCCAATTTTGGTGAGCTCTTGCAAATTGTAGCCTCTTTTTCCTATTTGTAACAAGGCATATATGTTGTAAAGTAGAGGGACACCACTTGCCATCACAAATGCAGAATGACCCACCCCTTGATAGAGCCTACATCCACTGGTGTGACAGCCATTTCCACCCGTGTGACGCTGATTTCATGTCACACTATAGGACAGTGCTGTCACACCAGTGGACGTTTTCAAGATCAAGGCCAGTTTGCGGCCTAGCTATATGAGAGACAGTCTTCAATCATGACTAACAGTGTTAAGGTTTACATTATTTTCAATAGTCAATCAATATAAATTGATGAAAATTTTCAGATCAATACTTTAATAACGTCACACCAAAGGACTGCATAATGGATCCCATTTCCAGCAGTGCACAGAAATAGCAATATTATCAAAATATTTGAGACAGAACTCACCTTGTGTGCAGTCCATGTGCTCCAGTGAGGTCTACTGTACTTCCTGGATGAAGAAGGGCCCCTCTCAGTAATAGGGTGCCCAAATTAATGCCGTTTAATACCTACAGAATGGCGTCACACCAGGTGGACACCAGTTTGTGTAATGTGTCATAATTATTCTAAATGGGGACCTTAAGACTTATAACCTTTAGTTTCATTAAGTTAACACTACTATAATATCTATTCAAGTATTTTAATGTATTTAGACTTATTTTTCATTTAATTAAAGTAGTTTTAAGATAAGGAACGCTACCCCGGACAGTCACGCCAGTGGACAAATGTCATGTTTAAAACTAAATATTTACATATTTGAATTATAATGCTCATTAATTACAGATGTATTAGTTCTGGAAGATTAAACTCTATATAAAAACAGATATTTTAATGAAATATTATACATTTTTATTTATATTTGTCACTATGAACACAAAAATGGAGCGTCACGTCAACCACCCACACGTCACAGTTTTAGTCTGGATCTGCTGCAAAGAGTTTTATCATGATGACAACAACTTCTCCTTGATCTTTAAAAAGACTGACTTTAATTTAGTGATCAAATGTACCACTCTATTGGAAATATGATAATATTTCGTAATTATTATTTAAATATGACTTTTTTATTGTTTGACATAAATCAACATCTCAAGAAAATAATCGTGTTTCTTATCAAAATATGACTTTCTGTTACGAAACAAGGCATTGATTTCATACGTCACTGTAGAGACCCCTGGGGCCGCATAAACCGCTTAGACTAGTCTTACAAGTTAGTCATTGATTTTTTTTTTCATAACTTTTTTAAGTCGGTTACATAAAAACGTACATTGGCCTAATTTGATACCGAAAAGTAAGACTAACGTCCCTTGACTAACTGCTAATGGGTCATATTAGATCTTAAAACACAGCCTTAACATAATGACTAAGTTATGCAACTGGCACAGGACATAAATCATGTTTATCAGGCATTTTGGCAAACTGTCAAAAAGTGAATAGGGAAATAAATTATAAATCAATATTCCTATGAAATATTAGATATTATTATGAAAATGTTGCCAATTATTACTCCCTTTATTACACTTCTTTTTTCATAACATGTTGGCCCAAGAACACGTTGATGCAAATTAGATACAGCTTTTACCCACATATTGGATAAAGGAAAATGGTATATCAATTCATTCCATTATATCTTTCAGAACATTGTTGAGAATCATCTTTATACAAAGATTGGTTTAAAAACAACAACCTGAAACCTAAAAATTGATTGGGCAATATAAAAAAAATCCCATTGTTTTTGTCAGAGGCTACATGTCATTTCATGTCATTTTATGACATGAAGTCTTGGTGAACTGAGTCCTAGTGTCCTCTACAGAGGATATAGCATAACATGAATAAAATATATTTTTTCAAAAATGTTTTTTTCTACATTTGTTTCTTATGCACTAAACAATGTAATGATAGATGCTTCGCTGCCTTTGATATCCCACAATCCTGTGCGTTCCATTTTGTGACAGTTGAGCTAAAAATAAATAAATAAAGATGGTGTCTGAAAGCCAAGGTGCGTTTGATGGTCAGTTTGTGTGTAAAAATGTACGTTTTTGGCCAACGTTTTTCCACTTTTGATGTCATTTCAAGCGAGAAATTACTATTGTAGTCATTAAATATTCACTTAGTTTTCACCAAAGCTCTCTCTACTTTGCTGTAGTAGATCATTAAACCGTTACGTTGCCTGTCTGAAATCAGTTTCGTGTGGTACCTTCGTGCGCACATGTCATTGCCTGATAATTTTTTAAATCATTTTAATAATTTAAAGATTATAATAAAAAAATAACCCCTTGCAGCCATAGCTTTTAAGAGTATGAATTTGATCAAATAGCCTAATTGTCAGTTTCACCCTTCCAAAAGATCAACCTAAGGAAAATAAAAGACATTTTTCTATTTAAAATGGAAATGTTACTGTGAATGTGTGTGTTTCTGTACAGAACTTTCAAAAGCCGAAAAGAGGCGCATACAATCAAACTGTCATCAGTATGGATAGTGGGATGAATCAACAGCACAAGTGCAGAAAGAAAGGTCATTTTGAGTATTACAATTTTGTAATTTTTTTAATGATAAAGTGACCATATATAAAATGCAAGGAACAGAGATATTTTCATTAAATGCTTAGATAAAAAATGTAACAGCAATAAAGTGCTTTAATACACAATTTAATACAACATTTTTAAGAGTCTTTAGATATTTAAACTCACACAGTTGTCAACCCTTATTTGACCCAATTACCATTCAATGAAAGTTACCAGATGTACACTCAGTGAAATACAATGAGGGAACAACAAAGCGGCACCCGTTCACCAACAACATCCCCAAGCTGTAACACATAGAATACAGGCACATTCAGGCATGATTTCATTTCTTAAGCCTATTATGTCTAACATATAATAATTAGTTAGGCTACTCTGATTTTGTCTTATAAAACAAAAACACTAGTAATTACAGTATACTAGTTGAACTTCTGTTCAACATGTCATGCAACATGTTGAAAAATGGAATATATTAAAATATACATAAAGCTACTCAATAAGCAAAACAACCCCTAGATATTATTTGTTCCATAAAATATTACTAAAATATATTACTATATACTTATTTTTTATATATATTTTGTGTATTATTATAATTAGCATGTATTTCTCAAAAGCATTGCAGAGCTAAGTTGATGGTTCGATCTACTAAGGTTTACATGGAAACGCAGCATAATTACTACAATCATAAAGTCTTACAAAAATACTTACATCATCTTCAAATCAGAGGGGTTGACTTTGGGTTTAGGTCCCCTGTTACAAAAGAAGGCACAGACTCATGAATGTTATATTTAGTGAAGATATACTTCTTATAGTTTAAATTTCTTTAATTTCCTAACAATTTATTAAGGTGTAAACACATTTGTTAATATGCAGAACTATCATAAATAAAATAATTTTATCCTATTTTGAATTATAGTTTTAAAACACTCTGTAGCTAAAATAAGATTGTAAGCATGTTTTTGTGTTTTGTTAATGTGTTTGTTTGAGCTTGTGCGTACTTACAAGTAAGTACTTGTGTTCATCAGGGTTTTCAGGCAGGCAATGTCATCTGTGATGTCATCATCCAAAAAAGCTTTGGTAGAAAAAAAGTTAAAAGTTCATATTTATATCTGTATTTAGTAAAAAAAAATTAAAACATTTAATATGTTTTTTTTTCGATCTAACTTACCAGAGCATTTCATGTTGCAAATATTGAATGATGGCACCAGGCCGGAATCACAGGCCCACTGATCACTGAGCTGAAACACTCCATACAGGCGCCAGACAGGCCTCTTTGGCTCCTTCTCAAAAATGGGCTTTGGGTAAAAAGGGAAATTCTCATGGGGTTTGGGTAAAAAGGGAATGTGACGGCGGCGTCTCTGGGGTGAGGAACTCCTTGGGGGGATGATTGTGCGAGGCTTTGATTTTGTGGTGGGTCTTGTTGTTGAGACTGTGGTTGGGCTTGTTGTTGAGACTGTAGTGGGGCTTGTTGTTGAGACTGTGGTTGGGCTTGTTGTTGAGACTGTAGTGGACTCTGTGGTGGGGCTTGTTGTTGAGACTGTGGTTGGGCTTGTTGTTGAGACTGTAGTGGACTCTGTGGTGGGGCTTGTGGTGGGGCTTGTTGTTGAGCCTGTAGTGGAGTCTGTGGTGGGGCTTGTTGTTGAGCCTGTAGTGGACTCTGTGGTGGGGCTTGTGGTGGGGCTTGTTGTTGAGCCTGTAGTGGAGTCTGTGGTGGGGCTTGTTGTTGAGACTGTGGTTTGGCTTGTTGTTGAGACTGTAGTGGACTCTGTGGTGGGGCTTGTTGTTGAGACAGTGGTTTGGCTTGTTGTTGAGCCTGTAGTGGAGTCTGTGGTGGGGCTTGTTGTTGAGACAGTGGTTGGGCTTGTTGTTGAGACAGTGGTGGGGCTTGTTGTTGAGACAGTGGTGGGGCTTGTTGTTGAGACAGTGGTTGGGGTTGTTGTTGAGACAGTGGTTGGGCTTGTTGTTGAGACAGTGGCTGGGCTTGTTGTTGAGACAGTGGTGGGGATTGTTGTTGAGCCTGTGGTTGGGCTTGTTGTTGAGACAGTGGTGGGGCTTGTTGTTGAGACAGTGGTGGGGATTGTTGTTGAGCCTGTGGTTGGGCTTGTTGTTGAGCCTGTGGTGGGGCTTGTTGTTGAGCCTGTGGTTGATCCTGTAGTGGAGTCTGTGGTGGGGCTTGTTGTTGAGACAGTGGTTGGGCTTGTTGTTGAGACAGTGGTTGGGGTTGTTGTTGAGACAGTGGTTGGGCTTGTTGTTGAGACAGTGGTTGGGCTTGTTGTTGATCCTGTGGTGGGGCTTGTTGTTGAGCCTGTGGTTGATCCTGTGGTGGGGCTTGTTGTTGAGACTGTAGTGGGGCTTGTTGTTGAGTCAGTGGTGGGGCTTGTTGTTGAGCCTGTAGTGGAGTCTGTGGTGGGGCTTGTGGTGGGGCCTTTTGTTGAGCCTGTGGTTGATCCTGTGGTGGGGCTTGTGATGGGGCTTGTTGTTGAGCCTGTGGTGGGGCTTGAGGTGGAGCCTGTGGTGGGGCTTGAAGTGGGACTTGAGGTGGAGCCTGTGGTGGGGCTTGAGATTGATCCTGTAGTGGGACTTGTGGTGGGGCCTGCGGTGGGGATTGGGGTGGGTCTTGAGGTGGAGCCTGTGGTGGCTCTTGAGGTGGCTCTTGTGGTGGGGCTTGTGGTAGGTCTTGTGGTGGAGCCTGTGGTGGGTCTTGTGGTGGAGCCTGTGGTGGGACTTGAGGTGGCTCTTGTGGTGGGGCTTGTGGTGGGTCTTGTGGTGGAGCCTGTGGTGGCTCTTGTGGTAGGACTTGTGGTAGGACTTGTGGTAGGTCTTGTGGTAGGTCTTGTGGTGGAGCCAGTGGTGGGTCTTGTAGTTGATCCTGTGGTGGCGTTTGTGGTGGTGCCAGTGGTGGGAATTAATGTAGGCTTTAAGGTAAAGGTAGATGGCTGAAGTGGGGTGTCATCAGGCTTGTCCTCAGTCATGGTTTTAATACAGTTGGTGTTGAATTCTGAGTCTTTGGCCTTGCAGACAACTGCCTCAGGTAGAAAGAAACAGATGGAAGAAGGTAATGAAGGTTTTAGAAGCCATTATGTGACATGTCAATATGGCATCTGAAGACTGAGCAAGAAAAAAAGGGAATTTGAAAGAAAAGTAACTCTATTACTCACGTCTAGCTACAAGATCTTTCGTGTCCATTTTTTCTCCCATGACCTTAATCTCATGAAACCGAGCTGCCTCCAGCTTTGCCTTCAGCTCACATTTCTTGAAAATACGTCCCTCAATCACACTGGACACCAGCAGAACGAGCGCCAACATGGCCAACATCTTCACTGGGTTTATGCTCTTCATCTCTCTCCTCTCTGATATCTGGAGATTAAACAAGGAAAGTGAAAGCAGAGATAAATTTAAACATTTTGTTAGTCATCTCATACCTTTTTGCTAAAGTACATCTATAAGTCGGTTTGTATTTTGCAATATTCACTTATAGTTACTGAGAATTCACCTTAATGTGATTGTATATCAAGCTTCTTTTGATGCTTTTTCTTGTAAATGAAATGAAAAATAGCAGATTTTAGCTCTATAAACATATTATATTAAAAAGTATACATTTTTGAACAAGAAATACAATTTGAGCAAATAACCTGCAATCATACAAGGGCAAAAACCATATTTTAATGAGTCTTACCAGACGTTTTGTTGTTGGAGATACAGATGAATGAGAGTCTTTAAATGTTCCTCAGTCTTCACTGTCTGTGACCCATCAGACTTATATATGTTAGAGTCGCCTCCACCTGCAGCTGCACCTGTGCTTTTGGTTCGTCCCACCATTATTTACCTTTTTACTAAATTATTTCAACATGTTCCAGAAAAGGGTGGGCTCTCCCTGCTGAGTTTTGGTTCCTCCCAAGGTTTCTTCTTCATCCACCCAAACCAACCGTTCGGGTGTTTTAAGGCACTATATTCTGTAAAACCGTTTTTGGAACAAAGAAAACAGCTTAGGCAGGTTGAGTTACTTCCTTTGAATTCTGCTTGACTTTAGATCATGATGTTTGGTTGCGCAAAACACACACACAACCAAAATTATTCAAATTAAAACAAGAAGGTAATTGATCTTTTACAGCTGGATATCCAAACTGCACTGCTCATATGTACTGTGAAAAGCTCTATACAAATAAATGTGAATTGAATTGAATATAATAGAGCACAAGAATAATCAAGAGGAGAAGATAAAAAAAATTTGAGCTTTTAAATCTTTACTGTTTTCTTCTTTGGGTGGATTTGTCATCAGGGTGGACCTGACAATTTCATGTCAAGCCTGTGAATAAGACAGTTCATTAGTGGTTTTGCTCAAGGCACCGTCATTTGAATAGCTCTTTCTAGAAAGAAACAATGGTTTTGACAGATTTAAAAACATTGAAGTTTATAAAACCTCCTGCATGGGACCTATAATAATACAAATAATAATAAAAACATTTTTGTACAGCACTTTTCATACATGGAATGTAACTCAAAGTGCTTCACAAGCATAAAAACAAATTTCAATGTCAATATAAAAAATATTCGAAAACAAAAGGTTCACAATGTAAAATAAAGAAATTGGCAGTAGTTTGACCTCAATATATCAATATAAAATATAAATAAAACATATTTTAAATGTCTTTATAAAACAACTTTATGAGAATCAGAAGGTAAAATAAAACATAAAACAGACTTACACAACTCCAGTCCACACCATATTGTTATCCTGATTAGCAACTTTAAAAAGATATGTCTTAAGTAACCCTCCCTTTAAAAATATGAATGCTGCTATGCTTTTTAAGCTGGCTGTTATTAAACCTCTTATTAAAAAAACTGCAACTTGATCCTGGAGAATTAGTCAATTACAGGTCGATCTCGAATCTACCTTTTTTATCAAAATTACTAGAAAAGGCAGTATCCTCACAACTATGTTCCTTTTAAGAAAGAAATGGTATCTGCAAGGTTTCCAGTCAGGATTTAGACCTTACCATACTGAGACAGCTCTCATTAGAGTTACAAATGATTTGTTCTTATCATCCGATCGTGGTTGTATCTCTCTATTAGTGTTACTCGATCTTAGTGCTGCATTTGACACCATCAACCACAATATTCTTTTAAATAGACTTGAAAATTCTGTTGGCATTAGTGGAATTGCACTAGCATGGTTTAAATCATACTTATCTGACCGTTATCAGTTTGTAGCAGCAAATAAAGAGATGTCTTATCGATCAAAAGTTCAGTATGGCATACCACAAGGCTCAGTACTAGGACCGCTGCTGTTCACTCTGTACATGCAACCCTTGGGAGATTTCATTAGGAAGCATGGCATTAGTTTTCACTGTTATGCTGATGATACTCAGCTCTATATTTCTTCGCGCCGTGACGAAACGCACTAATTCACAAAATTAACGGAATGCATAGCTGATATAAAAATGTGGATGACTAGTAATTTCCTACTACTTAATTCTGAAAAAACAGAGATTCTAATTATTGGCCAAAAAACTTCCTCGCTTAATAACCTAGAATACTGCCTAACACTTGATGGCTGCTCTGTCAAGTCCTCATCGTCGGTTAGGAACCTGGGTGTGCTCTTTGATAGCAATCTTTCATTTGAAAGTCACGTTTATGTAAAACTGCATTCTTCCATCTTAAAAATATATCTAAATTACATGACATATCCTTTCAATGAAAAATGCGGAACAGTTAGTTAATGCGTTCATGACCTCAAGGCTAGATTCACGTCTTCAAGTCCTTCAGGTCTATTGCGTTCTCAAAATTCTGTCCAGTTGATAATACCTAGAATATCAAAACCAACTGCTGGTGGTAGATCATTTTCCTATTTAGCACCTAAACTTTGGAACAGTCTCCCTAACATTGTCGGGGAGGCAGACACACTCTGTCAGTTTAAATTTAGACTAAAAACACATCTCTTCAACCTGGCATACACATAGAACATTATACATTTCTATTATTCAAATCAGTTAAATGATTATTAGGGTACATAGATTAGGTCAGCCGGAACCTGGGACACTTCCTAAAACACCCGATGTACTCGTTACATCATAAGAAGAATGGCATTTACGCTAATGTTAGTCTTTCCATTTATTCTGAGGTTTACTGAAGTCAGCCGGATCCGGGCCGTATCCAGATCAGACAGTGAACCTGCGCCTGGACACGTCCACAACGCATCCCTGAAGTGCCAGCCTCATCAGCCCTGTGAAGGCCTCATCGACACCTTACCAAACTCATCTCCATACCGGCGTGATGACTCCGACCTCCAACCAGATGGAACTGGAAAAATATTGTGAAAGTTCTGATCCAATCTGACTTCTGACTTGTAATGTTGCCTGAATCATAATCATACACTGTCCGTTCACTGGCCAGAGGAGAACTGGCCCCCGACGGAGCCTGGGTTCTCCCAAGGTTTTTTTTCTCCATTCTGTCACCTGAGTGAGTTTTGGTTCCTTGCCACTGTCGACTTTTCTTTTGGCTTGCTTAGTTGGGGACATTTAATATTCCAGACTGATCTCATGAAATGGCGTATGTATGACACGCCAATTCGTATTTCCATTTTTGGCGTGCTATCAACACGCATAATCGCTTTTCAGCGTGTTTATCAACGCCGTTGACTTAACGTTACATTACTGTATATATAAATATATGACCTACCCCAACCCCGTCCCTAAACCTACCCGTCACTGGGGTTAATACCATTTATGAGTCTTCCCCTACCATCCTAGGAAAAAAAATATCGCTCCCCAGATGTAGATCTACATTTTGCTTAGTTTCGCTCGGACATTTAACGGCGTGTACATACACGCGGAATCACTCGGACATTTAACGGCATAGACATACACGCAAAAGATGACGGTTCGTTTCGGCGTGCACATACACCCGGATAGCTCAAAATGCGTATAGATAACACGCGTATGTTTGTGCGTGTATGTTTACGCAAAGTCATGATGTCATGTTGAATATTCAACAATATTATTGATCTGCCTTACTTCAGGTGGACGATGACGCAATTTTCTTCTAGAAAAAAACTTGTATTATTTTCATGTTATCATATTATATATATTATACATATAGACTATAGTATATATATTGTATAAATAAAGGTGACTTGACTAGCCTCTTTCACTTCATTTGGTAGGCAATTCCAAATTTTTGGAGCATTGTGGTAAAAGAAGTACCACCAGATCATTTATGATTTACTATAATGTGTCAAAACAAAAGAACACCATTAAAGGATCTTAAACTACGATTTGGGACGTATCTCGACAGACAGTCTGAAATGTATAGAGGTGCCAGATTATTTTATAAGTGGGTTTTATAAACCAATAAAAGATCCTTAGAATCAATTCTTTGATGAACTGGTAACCAATGCAATTCCATTAAAACTGGTGTAATGTGCTCTCTGCTTTTTAAATTCATTAGTACTGCTGCATTTTGTCAATTGTAACATCACTATAGAACCCTTAGGCAACATAGCATTACAATAATCAAGATGAGTAAAGATAAAAGCATGAATGAGTTTCTTAGCATCATCCAAAGATAAAAAAAGGACGAATCTTGGCAATATTTCTCAGATGCAAGTTTTTGTCACTTGATTAAAGCAGCACTAAGTAGGAATTCCGTTTTTGTCAAACAGTGGAGTACTTTTTGTCGCTGTGGAGCACTTGTACTGTCGTGAATAGCACTCACGCAGAGATGGCTCGCACTCACGGCTGGATCCCCTCCCCCTGTACACCAGTACCTGTTCAGTAGGATGGACGCTGTAACGAGTGGAAATAAGGTATGGCCCCTTTAAGAGCTGCGCGCGCCCTGTTTAACTGTCGGCAGTCTGTATTGTATGTGCGCCTCGAACAACACATGTATACGGCACGGATATACTCAAAAAACTCAAAAAATATGTTGAGTAGGCACACACAGACATCAAGAATCAGCATATGAATCTCAGCAATGGTGACAAACAGATCATAAGCTCATTATTTATTCATGCAGCAATGCATGATGGGAGCCATGAATGAGTTTTGATTGGTGGCACCCAGAATGCACTGCAACATGCTTTATAATTGTCACCATTGTTGAGATTCACAGGCTGATTCTTGATGTCTGTGTGTGCCTACTCAAAATATTTTTTAGGAAGTTTCTTTTTTATTTATTGATTTGATCATTTGAATTTAATTGAAAAGTCTAAAAATAGTATGCTCTACAATGACAATGCTGCTATTATTCGAAAGGTTAACTTAACTCAGAAATTCGGTTTAATACAAGTTCAGTGACTCAGGTCAAATGATTGTGATATAATGATTATGTTAAAACACAACCAACACCATCAGATGACCTTTGTTTATTGTTCATCCAGCTGTTATAACTCATGTACAGCAACCAAACAAAATCTAAAGTTAATAAGTTAATGGTCAAGAGCCCAACTAAAACACACACTTATCTCCATAATGGTGACTTAAACATTTCGGTTTTCGCTTTCAGAGATTCTGCTTGTTAACATCAGGTGTCTTCAATAATGCTCATTCATCACTCAGTTATTCACTTAATTAACTCTTTAGCTCAGAGTTTAATTGGGTCGCTTAAAATGACCAAATTCCATGATGTTGAAGTTACATGAACATATTATGTTTGTTTAACGAAACATAGTTATGTGGAACCGGTGGAACCTGTTTACATAAAAACGTTAAGTAAAGCCAACATATCATTTTTTTGAGTGCATAGCAGCCTGAAGGAGTGATCCAGCTCTCAGATTTCATCAAAAATATCTTCATTTGTGTTCCGAAGATGAACGAAAGTCTGGAACAACATGAGGGTAGCTAATTAGTGACATAATTTTCATTTTGGGCTGAACTAACCCTTTAAGTGAGCAAAGTGTGATTTTCCTTGATGAAAGAACATTTAAAAAAGATACTTCTTAACACTATTGTCACCTTTATGTTTAGTTTTGTTCATTGACTTTCTGTGTGTTCATTGTCACGTGTTTCCTTGTTCAGATTCCCGCCACTCATCTGTCTCCTTGGTCTCCGTCATTAGTGTGTGTAATTAATCGTCCTCGTTTTTCGTTGTTCACCACTTAAGTTGTTCCTTCTTCTGCACTGCTTGTTCGGTCTACGTTGCGTTTAGTGTGTGTTGCCCATCTTTTCCTAGTATTTTTTGTATTACTCTCTTTAAACTTCGTATTGGAACTTATGCTTTATCTTCGTATGCCTTCCAGCAACCACCCGTGAGTGACAGTTTTAGTGACTAAACAAACAGTTGCCTATAATTATTAGTGCTGAATAGAAATAAAGGTGTGGGAGTTGGGTAGTTGGCAAATCATAAAATATGTTTTGAGTTGATCAGGGTTGAACTAGGTTTTGCTACCTCAAGAAACCATGTTCATAAAAAAACATTGTTCAACTCCTCTAGATATTATGCCAATCCTGATGAGTAAGAATAACTATCTTATTTCATAACGTGAGTGACTGGGTTAGTGGAATCAAGCCGCTAGATAGGCTATTTGTATTATATATGATTTTAGAATTTAAGAAAGATTTGTGAAATAATTAACATTATGACAATTACGATAAATAAGAAAAATAGCACAAAATCGACGTTTCAGCCACTGTAAAAATCATTATTGAAATCTACTCAATAAAAATGTGGCAACAGATTACAAGCCATATTATTAATTAAGGACAGTGCTGCTATAATTAATAAAGTCAACCTAACTCAGAAATTGGGCTCTATATGAGTTCAGTGATTCAGGTCAAATGATTGTGAAATGATGATTATGTTAAAACATAATCAACACCATCAGATCACCTTTTCTATTTGTTCATCTGGCAGTTATAACTCAGCAGCCAAATAAAATCTAAAGTTAATGATTTTAAGGGTCAAGAGCCCAACTAAAACAAACACTGGTCACCATAATGGTGACTTAAGATTACAGTTTTCTCCTTCAGTGATTCTGCTTGTTAACATCAGGTGTCTTCAATGTTGGCAATTCAAAATAAAGACTTAATTCATCTTTGACGTCTGTCTGTTATTCAGCTATTTTTGTTTAAAAAATGTTTTTGTAAATTGTACTCATTTTAAATGATTAACTTTTAAGGAATTATTTTGATTAATTATTACTCAATTCTAATTTGTTCAATTTAATTAATATTGCTTGTAATCTGTAGATATAGCGTATTCATTTTTACAGTGTAGGCCTACTGATAATTTTTTCATGATCTGGCCTAAAGGGCATATATTCTGTCAAATAATGAAATAACTAATGGATACATCTGAAGATAAAGGTATAAAAATAAAAAATAAGCAATGTACACCAGTCTCAATAGCAGTTGCAAATGTATTTTTATTAAATACATTTTCAGTGAACAGATGAAATGAATACATTTACATTTATCAGATTATTTTATCCAACGTGACTATTAGTCAAGTACATTATACGAGAATTTAAGTATATTTGTACCCTTATGAAAACTAACCATGGTTTTACCACAGCATTTGCTGTAAAACCATAGTAGCTAACAAAATGAACCATGGTTTCACAACAACCCAGGTTTAACCGTGGTTTCAAAACCTATGGTTATAGTCATGATTAACATAATTTTACTCTAGTATTACAGCAATAATAGTTATACCACGGTTTGGGGGGAAAAAAACATGGTTGGTACAGTTTTACCATAGTAAAACCATAGTGCTTTTCACGATACAAATAGTTTCAAAACAGCTTTACAAAAAATGTATGTTTAAGGTTACAATCGCAAAATATCCTTTAATCCGTCAGAGGTGACTGGTACTCACTGGAGAGCATCTTCTGGCAACAAAATAATGCCCATAAGATAATACAAGTCATGTTCAGTTAAACAGACAAATTTATCTTCATCATTTTTAAAGGGCAAGTTTGCAGATTTTCAACCCGCTATTGTTACAATGATGGTAATATGTAAATTAATAATGTTTACTCTTTCTCTGAGTTACGTTTGCTGAGATATTCCTGTTTGTTTGTCAGCAAAACTGTTATGCAAACCTTCCCTTTAAGACATTTTGCCCGGTTTCACAGATGAGGCTAGTCCTAGACTAAAATGCATGTTTGAACTGTCTTAACTGGAAGCAACTTGCACTGACATATCTTAAAATATGTCCGTCCCATTGTTTTGCCTCAAGATGCACACCAGTAATGTTTGTTTTCTTCTAAAGTACATTTTAAAAAGCTACTAAGATGATGATCGTGCACTTTTTACTATTTCATCACATATAACTGCAGTGCAAGATTATGAGATGTGTTAATTGAATGCTTGGCTATAAAGAGATGCGTCTTTAATCTAGATTTAAATTAGGATCGGATAAATTAGGATAGTTTCTGGGCCCCAAACATTATCAGGAAGGTAATTCTAGAGTTATTCCCTTACATTATATTGAATTAATAGGAAATCGTCTGATTTTATTGAGTAAACATTACCTAACGAGTCAGTATTTGTATATTTGAATACTATACATTCTTACAATACAAACCTCCTAAACATTTCTGAGTATTATCAATGTTGTAAACAGTTGTGCTGATTAATATTTTTGTGTAAACCAGTGTAACAGGTAACAGCCCTCTCTCCAGGACACTCTCTCCTAACCTAACCTAACCTAACCAAACCCTATCATTGTTAAATGATTCATTGTTAAATAGACCCAACATATAAACATATAAACAACATATGTTTACTGTTCAAAAGCTTGGGTTCAATGGGTTCATATTTTTATTCAGCAAGGCGGATTAAATTGACCAGAAGAGAGAGTAAACATTTCTGTTTCAAATAAATGCTGCTTTTTTTTCTTTCTAATAATATTTAATAATCCTGAAAAACACAAAAATATGAAGCAGCACAACGGTTTTCAACACTGACAATAATCATAAATGTTTCATCATATTAGAATGATTTCTGAAGGATGATGTGATGCTTCTCCATAGAAAAGAGTTTTTTAAAAAATGTTTTAATATTATTTCATAATATTATTGTTTTTACTGTATTTTGAATTAAACAAATTCAGTCTTGTTGAGCATAAGAGACTTCTTTCAAAACATAAAAAGTTGTACCAACAACATTATTATGTTTTATTTTAGTTCCTTTATTGTCCACAAGTGGAAATTTGTCTTTGCCTTAGTTTTACATGTGTGCTTGCAAACATCGAGCCCTTGGATCCTACATGCATACACACGCTACCCAAACACACACACACACACACACACAACACACACACACACACACACGTTAAAACACACAAACTATTTTGAGTATTACAACATTCTTTTTCACAGAGAGAAAGTTGATCCTACCCTGAAATGCATCTAATATCCATTTATCCATCTGACATTCACACACACACACACACACGCACAAACTGGTTTTAGTCCGCGCAGTGACCCGCCTCTTTCATGTTCTTTGTTTCATCACAGTTTTCAGACAAAATATTATGACATTGTGTTTTGGGACTTTGATGTTCTCACAGAAAAATACGAAAATGTACAAAATATAGATGTTATATAGTACAGAGTCAGTCAGACACATATAAATGCCTCACAGTGCCTTGCTTGTCATTCATTTTGTAGCAGCACAATGGCGAAGCTCTCTGGGCATGATGTTCTTCATCAGCTCATTGATCGAGATTCTAGTGAGAAGGCGGATGAGGTATGCGCAGAGATAACGGATAATCGTTTGCACCTTCAAACCTATTTCAGGGAGTTCGTTCTCGAGACACCAGGCACTGTTTTGTGCGGATGCAGGGCGTTAAAGGACAAGTTCGGTATTTTACAATAAAGCCCTGTTTTAAGATCGTTTCTGATGAAATAGAGATTTAAGATTGAAATTTGGCCACATGGTGCTGTCCCGATAATTTTTGGTTTCTGTGGTTGCACCCAACCCCCCACCCACACACACACACACACACACACCTCCACAATGGTTGCATTGGGGTTACTATCTGGAACAATCCTTCAAAAAAAGGCATTAAACTTTAGTTTACAAAGACGTGAAACTCACCGAGTGGTCTGAGGTGTTCACTGATATGCTCACACAAAAATCGCTGCAAAAGATACTTTCCAACAGGTTTTATTTTTCACAGCGGGGCAGATAGCACTGAATTCTAGACCGCCAAAAGCTTAGCTTGTATGGCGGGTACCTCCAGGTTATAGTATTTTATAAATGTAGACGGCGAGGCCCAGCCCGCGGCCGTACAGATTTCTTGCAGGGTAACCCCGCTAGACCATGCCCACGAAGAGGCCACGCCTCTCGTGGAGTGCGCTCTGACACCCAAGGGGCACTGCAGGCCCTTTGCAGTGTAAGCGAGCGTAATGGCATCCACTATCCATCTGGATAGGCTCTGCTTTGAGGCGGCAAGTCCCTTGGAACGCCCACCAAACGAAACGAAAAGCTGCTCAGTCTGTCTGAAAACAGACGAGCGCGACACATAAGCTCTTAATGCCCTGACGGGGCAAAGGAGACTCGCGTCTTTCTCCTCATTAAGAACTGGAAGGGCAGACAGGGAAATTACCTGGGCCCTAAACGGTGTATTGAGGGATTTCGGCACGTACCCGTGCTTAGGTTTGAGAATGACTTTCGAGTCATTAGGCCCAAATTCCATACATGACGCGCTTACTGAAAGCGCCTGCAAGTCCCCTATGCGCTTCACTGAAGCGAGAGCCGTGAGAAACACTGTTTTGAAAGACAGATGTTTCATGTCCGACAACTGGATTGGCTCGAACGGGGCTCCTTTCATGGCCTCCAGGACCGTGGAAAGGTCCCGCGTCGGGACTGAACGGGGCCTGGGAGGGTTTAGCCTCCGAGCTCCCCTAAGGAAACGCACGACTAAGTCGTTCTTCCCCAGCGACTGGCCAGACAACGGTTTTGCAAACGATGCTATGGCCGCCACGTATACTTTGAGCGTGGATGGGGTCCTGCCCTTATCCAGTAGCTCTTGAAGGAAGGAAAGCACTTCCGAAACCCCACAGTCCACAGGTGAAAAGCTCTGGGCTTGACACCACGCAGAGAACACAGACCATTTCGAGGAGTAGAGCCGCCTGGTAGACAGAGCTCTAGCCTGCGTGATCGTGTTTAACACTCCCTCTGGGAGGCTAGAGGGTACCCGTTGATGGCCCATGCGTGCAGGGACCACAGCTCCGGGCGAGGATGCCAAATCGAGCCCTCCGCCTAAGAGAGGAGGTCTCTCCTCAATGGTACAGGCCATGGGGCAGTGCTGGTCAGCTGCATCAGGGCAGGGAACCACATCTGGTTTGTCCAGAGCGGCGCCACGAGCAGCACTGGGCATCCGTTTTCCCTGATTCGTTCCAACACTTGAGGCAGGAACGGGGGGACAGCGGGGCCAAACATGAGCCATTTTCCAAGGTTCCAGAGCTGAAACGCACTGTAGGTCGACCCTGAGGCGAAACAGACCCGCTGTCCATCACCTGGGTGGAACCCGCGCTTTCAGCCACATCTGCAGTGGGCGCATGCGGAGCAAGCCCAGGTGGAGTACAGAGGCTGCTGAGGCCATTAGACCCAGCATTTTCTGAAACCTTTTGAGCGAAACTATCGAGCCGTGGCGGAAGGATTTCACGCCGCGCTGAATATTTAGTCCGCGCTCCGGTGACAGGCGTGCCGTCATGGATAGCAAGTCTAACACTGTTCCCAGAAAGGAAATTTTCTGACTGGGAGACAGGGAGCTTTTCGCCCAATTGACTGTGAGGCCCAGCTCCTCGAGGTGCTCGAGTAAAGCGGCCCTGTGTTCTATGAGCTCCGATCGTGATCGAGCTAGAATCAGCCAATTGTCCAAGTAGTTCAGGACTCGCAAGACCTGAAGTCTCAGGGGTGCGAGCGCCGCGTCCATGCACTTCGTGAATGTACGAGGTGCTAGAGACAGGCCGAACGGCAGGACTGTGTATTGATATGCCTGGCCCTCGAAGGCGAATCTCAAGAATCGCCTGTGATGGGACGCTATTTATATTTGGAAATAGGCGTCTTTCAGATCTATCGACATAAACCAGTCCCCGTGGCGCACTTGCGCGAGGATTTTCCTGGTCGTGGGCATTCTGAACTGGCGCTTCACAAGCGCTCTGTTCAGCTGTCGCAGATCTAAAATGGGTCTGAGACCCCCATCTTTTTTCGGTACCAGAAAATATCTGCTGTATAGGCCCCCTTCGCTCTGAGCCTGAGATAAAGGTTCTATAGCCCCTTTGCTCAGTAGTTTCGCTATCTCGGCACGAAGTAGATGAGACACTTCGTTTTTCATCGTAGTTTCGACACACGCCATATAACGGCGAGGGCATCGAGCGAATTGTAGCGAATAGCCTCTCTTTATAGTGTTCAGCACCCATTCTGATACCCCGGGAAGCTTTGACCACGCATCTGCGTGAATAGCTAGAGGCAGAATGAAATCCGGGCTCTGGCCGCGGCAAAACGGCAGCTCGGGAGCCCTGGTATACTGGGAACACAACACCGTGTTTACAGCGTTTGAGGCGGGGGGCGCGCTGATCACAGCGGGCAGCCCGGCCGCACTCAGCTTCTCTATGGCAGATTGTGCAGACAAAGTGAGCGGGGCGGATCCCGTAGGATTCGGTGTGTTTGTGAGAGAATGTGGGCGCAGGACTGCGGGCACATTTGCTACACTGAAAACACTGTCGGTTAGAGCCGACTGAATGTGTGTTGGTTTCGTTTTTACAGAAACCAAGGGACACGCAGCATGCAGTGTAAGCGGGCATTGTGATATGGGCACGTTCACTACATTGTCTGCACAATCGACCTGAGTCGATTTTATTTGTGCTAGCCCTGCACCGTGGCGGGCTGTGTCTGGGTGTGGGAATGGGCACTGGGGCGTGGCCATTTTTACAACACTCATAACACCATCGGCCGTGGCCGGAACACCAGAAAATGCACTCTTTATTGGATTTATCTGGGTAGCCGTAAAAACGGCTTTTGTGCGCAGGCAAGCGGGCTGAGACACCGGCTGGCTCACTGCGAAATACACTGGGACAGTCACAATGCTTGGAACTGACCGAGCGAGAAGTTTTGGTGGAAATCCGGCCGCAGCGGGATCTGAACACCGTCGCTTTCCTAGAGTGGCTAGGAAGGCTTTGAGGCCTCGGGCTTGATCTCAATCCTCGGCCAGGGCCCACGCTGAGGGGGGCGGCGTCCAACAGAGCGAGAGCGCGGTCTTGGGTCTCGGGCCTGGTGGCGCTGTGAAGCGGCGGCGGGCGGTGCAGGTTGCGGCCGAGAGCTGCGAGCAGACGGCTGTTTTGGGCGGCCTGCAGCGGAGCTCGAGCACTTCGGAAGGAAGTGCTTCATAGCTTGCGAAGTCTTCTGCGCTTCCATGAAATCCTTGACGGCAGATCCGAAGAGGCCCGCTGACGAAATGGGCGCGTCGAGGAACACAGAGCGCTCGGCTTACGTCATCTCGGACAGCGTCAGCCATAAGTGTCTCTCAGCCACGGTGAGAGAGGCCATATTCCGTCCTATGGCCTGTGCAGCGGCTTTAGCAGCGCGTAGAGCGAGGTCCGTAGCGCTTCTCTGGTCCGCCACGCAGATCGCTTCGGGCCCTTCCTCGTCCAGTTTAAGGAGAAGGTCGGCCTGGAAGATCTGCAGGATAGCCATAGTGTGCAGCGCTGAAACTGCTTGCCCGGCGGCGGTGTAAGCACGCCCGTGCATGGCTTTAGTCACTCGGCAGGCTTTAGATGGGAGCGTCATCTGAGCGCGCCGTCCAGCGGAGGGCGGGCAGAGATGAGACGCTACAGCTGGTTCCACAGGAGGAACGGAGAGGTACCCTCTGTCTTTCGCACCATCCACCGTGGAGAATGCAGCAGAGGCAGAGGTACGCAGCCTGGCAGAGAAGGGGGCGTTCCACGATTTAGTAACTTCCTCGTGTAGTTCGGGGAGGAAGGGCGCGGGCCTTGACTTTGATGGCGCTTCGTCTTTCCCGAGAAAGCGTCCGTCCAGTCTGTTGCGCGGGCGCCTCCCAGTCGAGGCTGATGCTTTCCACGGCCTGAGAGAGCAGACGCATCAGCTCAGTCTCAATGCCGGCTCTCTTCCCAGTGGATTGGCGGGAAACGCTAGCGGATGGGAGGTCCACGGAGCTCGCCCAATCCTCGCTATCAGATGCCAGAAGAGAACACGCCTCGGTGGGTTCGTCGAACCGTTGTCCGTCAGTGAGCGACTCGAGCGAAACCAGCGAAGCTGGCGGGCGAACCGGCGAGCTTTGGCGGGCTGGAGAGAGCTCGGGAGCGCGCTGGGCGCGGCGCTTCTTGCGGCGCGGCGCCACGGCGGGCTGTGAAGGCTCGGAGAATGACGCCAGGCGAGTCACCATAGACAGAAGCTCGCAATGAGGGCATCCGCCGTCAGCGAGCGCGATAGCCGCGTGATCCTCACCCAGGCAGGACACACAGATGACATGACGGTCCTCGTCGCTGAGTGGGGCGCGGCACGAGCCACAGGATGGCATCTTTAAAAAGAGGCAGCTCTTTTTGTGATGAGAAGTGCAAGTCGCGTCAAGTAAGCGAGCTAATACTCTCAGCAGAGTAAGGATACAAAGGATATAGAACGCCGGAAAGCGCAGCAGGTACGGCAGTTGAAGGCGGCGAGGCCAGCGACTCCAGAAGCTCGTCCCGCTGAAAGGCTTGCGTCGACGGCGCGGCTTCTCACTCCGGATCCAGCGATGCGTACGCTTCGCTGAAGAGATGAAAATCAGCTTGTACCAGCCTACCGAGCTTATTTATAGGGCGAGACCACGCCCTTTCTGGCTGGACGTGACGATATGGGTGCGAATTGCCCCCATTGGTCATTACGTCACGCAGAGTCGTAATGCCGCAAGAGCATTACGTTACCATGCCGCAAGAGCAGCCAATAGGCGCGCGAGCTGTCTCGCCTATGGTTGCTTGCTGCTGCAAATATAGTTCCATTACATTAATTTTACATTAATAAAAAAATTAAGTATAATTTTTGGCTTCAATATCTCGTGGAAAAGAGGTTTTCCCCATAGCGTAAGCTATTACGCAGTACGAGAGATACTCTCGTAAGAGAACTAATGATCTTAGCAACGGAAGTGAATCAATGAAAACTAACTTTAGCTGGACAACAACTTTATCCTAATGCTGTTGTAAAGGCTAAACATTATATTACGGATTTACGGTAATTTCTATTATGGCTGTAAAGCTGCTTTAAAACAGTCCATACTGTTAAAAGCGCTTTATAAATGAAGGTGACTTGACTTGACTAAGGAATATTTTTGTTCTATATGTATTTTTTTCATACATTTTATTTTCTGCCAGTTAAACATGCTATACATGCAATAAAAGAAAAATAGCACACTTAACAACAAAGCTGCATGTCATGTGCCTCCACAGTCGTGTGGTAAATCAGAAGAAACCAGCACAAGTCTATTTGTGTGGATTGCTAAAGTAAACCGTATTGGTGTAACACTAATGTTTCACTTTCAAATTGTTATATAAAACCATCTAGGTAAGATATAATCCCTGTTTATCGTCCAGTGTAACCTTTGATTTGTCCTATGATGTTGGTGTTATAAATGTATAGTTGGTTCTAATCATTTTGAAGCAGTGTTAATATTTGACATTTTGATTGTGTTGGCAATAGGAACACAGTATAATAGATAAAAACTTTTCTGAGTTATCCAGCAGTGCGGAGTGTGAAATATTCATTGTTTTCATGTAGGCCTATCTTTATAGAAGTCATATTTGAGTTAAAGGCTATCTTTGAGAGATTTTTAATAATAATATGCATTAAAAATACAAGCCTAAAATGCAACACTCAATGTTATACAATGTAATAGGATTCCTTGCTCAATCTATCTACCAAAGGGTCCATGGCCTAAAAAAGGGTAAAGACTCCTGATATTGATAAGGTATAAACTAAGAAAAAAGTAATATATATTTAAAACTCTAGGTTTTTTTTGTTTTGTTTTTGAAATGCAGTAATTGTTGGTTACACTCTGATTTGGGATGTTAGCTTTTACTGTTGTATTGGTCTATATAAACTATTGCATGAGAAGGTGTGGTGGTACAAACTCAAAACAAGGCCAGTAACAAAATCTGAGTTCAAGACATCTCAAATATCCTTAAATAAACTTGTAACATCAACTTCTTTCCAGAAGATCACTCCCACAGCACTCCTCATTATTGGCCTTTATGAAGCACCTTTGATACTTGCTTACACCAGAGAACAACTGTTTATGGCACACAATAAGGAACAGCTCAGAGGGAGAAATTACACAAGGAGTATTCATTCTCTTCCCTCAAAGACTTCATAATACAGGCGGCACTGACAGTGAATTATGGAAAAGATGGATTTATTCTACATTTTATTTATTTTAGCCTGTCTTCATGTCCACAGTGTAAGGAGTAATATTGGTAAGTCAGAATTCACTCATAACCGGCGGAAGTTCAAATGTTTGGATGGGAGGCAGAACTTTGCTGACATGATGACGCTGTTGTTTATCAAAAAATAAATCTGACAATGTACATCAAGATTTTAATATCTACCTACCTGTTGTTTAAAAACATGTTTTAAAGGACAAAGGTTTTTTAATGAAGTAAAATGCTCGTCAGGATTTAGTGTTGATCTGTTTACATCAAGTTTACATTTCCTATATTTAATATACACTGTATATTAAATATATTTTACCGTAAAATATAGAACTATATTTTAGTACACACTGTTCAACTCACTCTCATTCTACATTCTTTAAATTGCTGCAATGTCGACAAATAATTGATGTACATAAAGAGAAGATTTGAGGATGGCAGTTGAGCCATGTCACTAAAGCATTTCAGCAAAATTTCAGCATTTCAGAACAATTTGTAACTGAATGCTTAATTTGTCTTATGTTGTCTTTTATCCGTTTATTAAGTGAAACCAGTGACCGTCTCAAACACAGAGGTATGTTTAATTACACAATAGCATAATCCAATCATTCAATAAAACATAAATCATTATAAAAAAAAAAAAATATTTAGCAAATAAACTTTCATTATAAAGTCATTTGTGCATTTCAGATAAAAAATACCCGGGAGTTAGAAGTTCAGAATGTCAATGACAATCCTCCGATCTTCCAGAGTAAAACATACAGCGCCACAGTGTCAGAGGTGTGTGTAATGTCACATCTTTAAACAGCAGAAGTGTGTTTAGTCACCCAGAGACTTACATCTCTTTGTAAACTGTCTTTTGCTCCAGGCGACAGCTGTGGGTTCAGATGTGCTCAGGGTTATAGCGGAAGATGCAGATGTTTCTCCAGAAAACAACAAAATTATATATTCTATACTGGTGAGTCTAAACTGAGTCTAATGTAGTAATTGATGTATAACTAACATAATAGGCTTTCACAAAACTGAATTACTGGTGACCGTGACATGTTCCAGGAAATACATTTAACTTGGACTGGAATTTGCTACTTGCTATTGCAAAAAAGCAACGGAAAAGACATGTTAATTGCTTAACAGTATGTACCCCTATATACAGTGGAAAACTGTAATAGCTCTCACGGGAGATTTCATGTAATTTTTACAGTAAAATACTGTTAAATGTATGGATTTTGGAAGTACACTTTTAAAAAAAAAAACTTACCGTTGCATTTATCGTACCTTACCGTAAAAAAATACGGTAGCAATTTTTATGTTTTACATCAAATTTACGGTAAAAACTGGCAGCTGTGGTTGCCAGTACTTTACTGTAAAAGAATACGGTAGAAATATTTATGTTTTACAGCATTGAACTAAAGTTTACGGTAAAAAACTGGCAGCTGGTTGCAAGCGATTTACTGTAAAAAATATGGTAGTAATATTTTAGGTTTTGAAAAACAGTCTCTACCAGTTGATCTACGAACGAACGCCGATCCAAGCCTACTGTTCGCGCTCACCTTATCACAACTTATAGCTCGTTCACATCTCACCAGCGCACTTGGATCGGCGTTCGTAGATCAACTGGTAGAGACTGTTTTTCAAAGATGGCTCCTGTCTGTATACGCGAAGTTGATTGTATGTTTAAAATATCTTCTTATTAAACTGTCTGGACACTGACAAAGTTCTCAATGCTTCGGTTTGAAGGTAGGGCAACCGTGCTAGTGTGGGGCTATTTTGAGCCTTGTTAGTGGTATTAACAAGCGATTTTTATTTGTCATTTCTCTATGCCGAATATACTAGCGTTATACTAGCTTTATAGGCTAAACTGTTTTTAGAGATAAAACTATTTACATTCGATAATCATGAAAACAAATCTCAGATAACGGTTGACTAGGTAACAATGTGTAATTAGACCAAAGGTTCATTTTGCGCCGGAGTTCTCCTTTAATATTTCAGGTTTTATGGCATTGAACTTCAGTTTATGGTATATACTATATATACAGTAGATACAGTAGTTCAAACCTTTTTTGCACACAATGTTTTTAAAATTCTTCAGATTATTCTGAATTAAATTCAGATTCACAACACTGATTGATCCCATGCTGTAGAAGCATAGGGCTACTACCATCAATAATGTAAAATTAATGACCCATATAATGAAAGATAAGACTCTATATGAGCTCAGTGAATCAGTCCACTACATGATGATTATGTCATTATCAAGCAACATCACCTGTCTCTTTTTCTCTCTGATTTTCTTGCCATAACCAACGTGTCTTACAAACATAGTTACAGCAGCCAGAGATATACTAATGTTACTAGTCAAGGGTCAAGAGCCCAACTAAAGAAAACACTGATCACCATCATGGTAACTTCAAATGAAACAATAAATCATCAACATCTAAACCTCTGTTAATTCTCAAACATAATTGTAGACGTCTGACAGAAATTAAGTAAATCTGATTAGTAAGTGAGGCTGGTAATGCTGTTTGTGGAGTTGTTTAATCCTCCTCTGCTGAAATGAGATTTAATGTTTTTTCTCTTCAGTTGATCTAAGGCTGTGGCCGAAATCAGTTGTAGTTCTTGTGTTTCTGCTCGTTGCTTCAATTTTTTCTGTTCTTGTTGTTTCTCTAAATTGACATTGCCCCACTTCACATTTGATGTGATTTCATTTAAATAATTATGTTTCTTCTTAGTTTTTGTTATCGGTTATGTACATTTGGGGTTTATACTACATTATATATTGTTTAATGAATATTAATGGCATTATTTTGGAGTCATGTGTGTGTCACCATGATGTTTTGTATTTGTGTGTATTTGTGTGCAGATAAGGCAGCTTGATGGTGATGAACTTTGAATCATCATGTGGTTTTCTTTTATTACCGCCTGTATTATTATGGTGGTTATCAGAATATTACAAAGATATAAAACAGAATTTATTACTTTAGTGAAATTGAATTATAACATATCAGTTCATGAAATATAAGGGTTGTCCCTTGAAAACTAAAAGGTTACTACTGTTTTTTTTATGGTAAAGTACTGGGAACCACAGTTGATGTTTTTTTACCACACATTTAAGTCCTGCTGATGTTTTTTTTTTTTTTTAATTGTAAGTCTAAAGTAAGGTTTCTACCATATTTTTTTACGGTAAAATACTGGCAACCAAGCTGACGTTTTTTTACAGTATATTTCACAGTTTTTTTTTACATTGTGTTTTTTTTTCTTGCCCGTAATTTTAAGTCCCGTATAAAACATAAAAGGTTGCCACCATATTTTTCACGGTAAAATATTGGCAACCACAGCTGCTGTTTTTTTACCGTAAATTTAAAAGGTTTTTTTTACAGTGTGGACAAAATGAGTGAGTGCACAATTAATCAATATTTTTGGTCCAATTTTCACAAAAGAGAAAAACACAATTTAAGACATTTCAATATTGTTAGGTATGGACAGATGCAGCTGCAGATAAGGCAGCTTTATTAAGCCAAACAGTCCAAAATCCAACAGGCATAATTCAGAACAGGCAGAGGTCAGGCGATCAACAAACAATATAACACAGTAGAGGCAAAGAACAATATCTCCAAAGAGATACCAGTATAAAATCAAAAAAGCAAGAGAATACAGATCACAAAAATACAACATCACAACAACATGGAATGAGTGTATACTTCACAAAGAGTGTGAAGATGTGAGTCTCTTTATATAGGGTATTTGAGTATGTGTGTGAATTGATTTCAATTGTGTGATCTGAATTTGAGTGTAATAATGTTTGGTTTGTGTTTTCTTATTTAAATTACATACCCCTGACAGCCTCCAGCACCAGATGAACTTGAAGTGAGAAGTGACGGATACATCCGTTTGACACAACCTCTGAACTACGACAATGCTCAACAGCACATCTTCACCGTGCAAGCTAAAGTAAAGACAAACTCTCTGACATCCTAACCTACATTTTACTAACTATTGTTCTTAAGGAATAATTTGCCCAAGAGTAATAATTATGTCGTCAATTACTCACCCACATGTTGTTCCAAACCTGTACACACTCAGAAAATAAAGCGGGCGGTACCCTTTCAAAAGATACACCTTTGTACCTTTTTTACTCCTAAAGTTAGCATATTACTACCTTGAAGATACATAATACCTGTTGAAAGGGTGCCACTCCATTGCCCTTTTTTTCCGAGAGTGTAGGACTGACTTTCTTCTGTGGAAAACTAAAGCAGATGTTTAGTATGATTGTCCAAACTGCTTTTTCCCATACAATGAAATATACATTTTTGGATGAACTATAATTTAAAGGTAGATAGTAATAAAAACCCTATGTTTATTTGCAGGATATAGGAGATCTCAGTGACACCACAACAGTTACAATAACAGTTGAAGATTTTGACAATCTAAACCCTTATTTTGATCACAGTCTCTACAAGGCATCCATTGAGGAAAATCAGGTAAATGACGTCATGATCGACATTTAAACGCATGTCTGACCAAACAAATGAAACCCTTCATGTCTTTTCTGTCCATGCACAGGTAGGACCGTTTTCAAACGTCACTCCTGAGGCCATAAAAGCTCAAGATGGCGACACGGGCATCAACGAGCCTGTAGTTTACAGCATAAAATCAGGTGCTATTAACAGAAGATTTCTAGGTTACACAAGTACTGAGTAATATTGATTAACTACATGTACTTACTATAGGGTTAGGGTAGGATTATGGATTGGTTTAGGGTTAGTTGTATGTAATTATGCCTAATTTACTGTTATTACTATGGTAAGTACATGTAACAAGGACACTAAAATAAATTGGTACCGATTTACTCGTTTTTTGATAGGCAGTCACGAATTGTTAGATCAGGCATTCTGCAGACTTTAAATCAGACATGAAAATAAAGTGTTGTAAGATTACATTTATTTGAATGAGTTAGAGAGAGAGAGAGAGAGATGTGAGTGTGAATTACCTGCGTCAGTGCAGCATCTCTCTACTATTAAGGAAGCTGTGAGTTTAATTACATCAAAAACAGCAATGTTACCACCTTCTTGCTGAGTAATGCATAGCGATTCAGTAGCAAAGCCATTTTATTAATAAAAGTCGCGGGCAGCTTTGACAGCCCGATCTCACGGCAATTCGTACGAATTTTACGAGGTGGCTAATTCGTACTAATTCATACGACCTCACTCGTACAAATTCGTACAATTTTTGCTAATTCGTACATATTTTACGAGTTACCAAATTCGTATGAATTCGTACGAATGATCTACCCCTGACCCCGCCCCTAAACCTACCCATCACGTGGGTTTAGACAAATCGTACAAATTCGTACGAGTGAGGTCGTATGAATTAGTACGAATTAGCCACCTTTTAATCACTCGTACGAATTCGTACGAATTGGTAGTGAGATAGCGTTGGCTTTGACAACAAGTTTCTGTGCTCCTGAATGTTTCTGTGTGTGCACAGCATGATCTCCAATCTCTGTGTGCAAGTGATGTGTGTGATTCTGATTCAAGTTTCTGATAATAAAACAGCAAATATCCACATTTCTGTTCCAGTCCTTCCAAATGAATATCAGAGCAACTTTGACATCGATAAAAAAAGTGGAGTCATCTCTGTGAAAACAGCACTAGACAGAGAGGAAATCGACCAGATAACTGTTCACATTCAGGTATCAGACATTTCTGAAGACATTCATGAATCTGAAGAATTTCAGTATTTTGATAATATTTTCTAATCAGCGTTTCCTTTTGTAAATAGGCAACTCAGCAGTATGATGCCAGTAAAACGGCTAACGCTGTGGTGTCCGTCACCATTGAGGATGTGGATGACAAACCTCCAAAATTTGGCCAGGATGAGTACACCGTATCTATTCTGGAAAATTCACCACAGTATCAGTTGGTTCTTCAGATTACAGTCACTGATCTAGACATGGTACTGTACTGTTGTTCCTGAAATGGTGACTAAAATGGTGAAACTCATGAAAACTAGGGGTGGAACGGATCGCAGTTGATTCGTGATCCGTACCAAAGTCCTTTTAGGCAAGTCATGCTACTCGGCCACCATCTTGGCAGCGCCTCCGGGCAGCTATTTCGGACTAACAAGACCAGGCTCCTATCTAAATGAATGGGCAGAGACCCAGAACTGCACTTTCACTGGTCACCGGGACATAAAAACTGCATGTATACAAACACTAATAAAATATGATAAAAATCGCTGAAAAAGTTTGATGACTTTGCCCCAAAATAAGGTTTAAAACGCCTTTTTCCCCACAGGTTATACTTTTACTGCGCATGCGCAAGGGTTCTCTCGCTCACTGTCGTGCGCGCGCTACTGCTTGCTCGCTCTAGATTCCGGGAGATTTGAACTAATTTGCGGTCATCAGGGAGCCGCTATCAATCTGCGGGAGACTCCCGGAACTTCCGGGAGACTTGGGATGTCTGATATTTACACAACTAACACATCAAATCTGCCGCCTTTTCAAACAGTAACATATTTTCCGCTGTCGCAAACCTCAACTGTGCGCATGCGTCGGTGGAACCAGACGATAGGCTTAAATGTTTTCCGGCTTGACTGTTAAAAGCAGACGATTGGCTTTCCAGCGGGAGGGGCGGGGCATGTGCATACAACCGCCATCTTTGGCGTTACGGGTTTTCCCTATATAGTTGTATTAAGGATTGGGGAAGTGGCATGTTTCTATATAAATAGTCTCTGTCCGTACGGACCAGGCCCCACGGTTCGGCACGCATGTGATTAGCAGATTAACTGCCAAATTGAACCATCATAGAGAGAAAGTTTATAATTTGGACGCCCAATTTACACATTCAAACAATTTTAAACGCAGAAGAAAAGGCGAAAATCGGGGCTCACAGTCGCACACAGTCGAAGTGCACGCAGAGAGAGAGAGAGAGAGAGAGAGAGAGAGAGAGAGAGAGAGAGAGAGAGAGAGAGAGAGAGAGAGAGAGACGCGTTTCAGATAGCGTTAGAACCATAGATATCCATAATAAAGGCTAGATGTCTCGTCTGCGCTGCTGGCCAATGGAGGTCGACGTCTGCACCTGGCGGCCATCTTGTCACAGGCAGCTCGCTCACTCGTCGTAACATTGTGTTTTAATGGTGCATGTACTTTTTAAATAACCATAACTTGCTCAATTTTCTACCGATTTTCAAACGGTTTGGTTTGTTATAAACGTCAGAGATGTAGTTATGATACTGCATACGTATGAATAATAAGTGTATAAATAAATAATCATCCAGAATTATAGCCACGTTAATAATGTTTGTAAGAAACCAAACCGTTTGTAAATCCGTCAAGATTTCAACGAGATTAGAGTATCTGTGTTCGTGCTGATCACGCATCTTACATCAGGCACCACAGAGCCCGCCAGAGAGCTTGCCTGTGACAAGATGGCCGCCGGTGATGACGATCCTTGCCCTTAAACGGACACATAAAAAGAAAATTATGTCAAAATACCCGTCTAAATGCCCGTCTCGCCACGGATTCTCTCGTTTTTGTCGTAAGTGAATAGTTGAGAAAGAAGCCGGATGTTTGTCAGTTTTTTGGTCAGTGCAGTCGGTCTTAAAGTGACAGACAGCACACACCTAATAGGCTATTCCGAATCCTACTGCTGTATGTGCCATTAATATTAATAAAACAACAAAATACAACTTTAACAAAGATGGAACTATATTTAATTTCTATAGTGCACAAATAGTGTTATTTTACATTTAGGCCTAATTATTCATTTCTGTACCTGAATATACTGTAAGACTTTTGTAACTTTGTTATTTAGTATTCATCTCTGCTTGTAATTTGTATATTTATTACTGACTGTTCACTTGTTTTTAAATATTGTGTGAACTTTATCAGTTAGGCTAGTAGTTTTTGATGTAGTAGCTCAGAGGTTTTTTAAAGTCTAAGACAAGGCTTACCCAATGACGCCCAAAAACCGTAAATGATCCGAACCGTGAATTTTGTGATCTGTTCCACCACTAACGAAATCTGTCAAGAAATGTCTGGTTATATTTGACATTTTTATTGAAATGTGAAGTTTAGAAATGCAAGTAGACAAGACATAACACTTAAATCTCTTTTCTAACTGTCCAAGTCTTCAACATTAAAACTGTTATAAACTAAGTTTTTGTCAAGTCAACATTCCAAGCTTTTATGTACTTACCTTTTCTAATTTTCTCTCCGATCAGGGTGGGTTCTCTAAAGGCCACTTTATCATGGTTAGCGATACCTTCGTTATCAACAATCAAGGAGTAATATCACTCCGGGGCGATGCTTCCTTGGATAGAGAAACTGTAGACAATTACATCCTACAGGTACAAAGCTATCACATTAATTTCTTAAATCCAACTAGTTACAAAATGTTCAGGATGACTATTCATTTCGAATGGGATGCTTGCATTGTCTTTCTCAGGTTGTAGCTGTAGACCAGCCTGCCGATGGTTTAAGCTCCACAGCTCAGGTCATCATCACTGTTCTGGACGTCAACGACAACAACCCACAATTCCTTCCTCTCCCAGAGCCCATTGAGATTCAGGAAGGTGCGTACACACCCTCATCACCTGGAGAGGTGTGCGAAATCTCAGCCACAGACGCTGACATTGGAGACAACGGTCGTGTCACAATCACTACTTCCTCACACAGTGAAATATTCAGCTTCAGAGAGGTGAGGACATAAACCTATTGACATGACAATGTATTGTCAGATGTTCAGATCTTCATTAATTTTCTAAATATCTATTCCTTCATTTCATTCATTTGTAGGATGGGACTCTACTAGCCATCAAGGAGCTGGATCGAGAGACACAGGATGTGTATGATGTGGTCATTGTTGCCATGGATCATGGGATGCCACAGGGAAATGTAATTTGTAATGATGCGACTGTGTACTTCAATGCAGTTTTTAGTCTCTTCATGGACTCCAAGTGCATATTGCAAATGTAGAAAAAAAAATTCACTGAACTATCAAAGAACTATCTCGAAATGCAAGCTCCAATCTGTTCATTAGGCTTTATATACGGAAGTCAGAGTGTAAATATCTGCCAGGATACAAATTGTGACAAATTACAAATGACAAAAAATACAAATTCAAAGCTCTGGATATCTGATACTAAAGCTAAGCTAAACTCTACAGGAAAGTGGATCTCAAGGCCAGAGTTGAGAACCCCTGCTACAAAGGTTACAAATGACACATATGGCAAACAAGAGGCAGAATTATTTATTTATTTTGCTCTGTAGATCCAACTCTATGTTGATATTTAAAGCTCTTGATACCTGATACTAGTATAATCCTTTAGTTAGATACTAGACATAGTAAATATTAACTTTTGGTCTGCACTAAAAAAGGGTTGCTTGGGTTCATTTTCTGCAGAACATCACCATAGTGAGGGTCAGTATCACAGACGTCAATGACAACGCTCCAGTTTTCAGCTCTGACACCTACAGCAAAAGCATTCTGGTTAAAGATGCCAAGGTTGGAGAGGTGCTGCTGACACTCTCAGCCACAGATAAGGATGCTGGAAACAACGCGCTAATTAGTTACAGGTAAGCTTAAGCTAACTAAACTCCCATTTCTTTAGGATCAATAATATGAACGATAAACCATGGACACACTTACCTACATCCCTCCTTTAAGACAGATCCATGAATGTTGTGTTTCTGTAGTTTCTCTGAAGGCTCCTCAATGGTCGCATTGGATGCTGAAAAAGGAGACATCACTTTGACCTCTGACCTTAGCGAGGTCACAGAAGACACGCTGCTAAACCTCACTGCTATAGCGACAGATCATGGAACACCACCAGAATCTGATGAAGGTTTGGGCTTAGTTTGCGTAATTCCTTTAGTGAATCTGGCGTTAAAACAATACAGATAATGTGAGCAATTCTTATTGGGAGCCATTAATTCCCCCTTCAGTATTCAAATCTTATCTGATAAACAAGTCAAGATTAACATCTTTCTTCTCTCTGTAGCCGAAGTCTTGATCTACTTCAAAATTGCTCCTTTCACTGAGAGTGTAAGTTTTGAAAGGTACTCCTACAAATTCACAATAAAGGAGAATGAACCTGAGGCCTCAACAGTGGGCAAGGTCAAGGCATTACCAGAAAGTCCACTGGCTACGGTCAGCTATAACATGAAGTCACACAAGCATGTCTTCTCTGTGGATGGTGAGGGAACCATAAAAGCTCTGAGACCGCTGGACAAGGAGGAAGAGGAGTGGTACATCCTCACAGTAGAAGCCATAGACTCCAGAACTCCTCCAAACACTGCAGAGACAACGGTATTATCCTTACTTAAAATTAAGGCCAGAAACAAACTCTACACAAGTACACAATTTACATTAATACATATACATATATATCAGAATGCAATGACACAAGCTTGTGCAGCTACAGGTGTTAGAAGTGTTTGCATTCCCATACTTAGAATAGAGTATGTTTCTGGCCTAAGTCTTACTTTTCAAGCACATCAAAGTCAAAGTTTCTCTTCTTAAAAGAAAGCTGCCACAGGGCTCATTTATATTTGTATTTGACTTTCCTTCTCTCACAATCTTCAGGTCAGCGTTCAGGTTGAGAACGTGAATGAAGGTCCTGTGTTTGACGCTGAAATATATGAAGCAGAGATTTTCAGTATCTCTCCATACAAATTCTCTATAGTGAAGGTCCAGGTGAGTGTGGGTGGGCATAGACATCAGATATAAATGCAGTGGATGTACTCAGATCTATTTTATAATTAGTGGTGTTCGCTAAGGCAAACATTACTGTTACAATTGTTACTGTTTTGTCTCCTGACATATACAATTTGATGTCTGAAATGTTTTCCCCAAAGCAGCTCTTAGAAAAAAGGTTCAGTGAGGTTTTATTTAGAACCCTAAGATTCCTTACTCAATTTTAAAGAACCCTTCATATTTAAGGAGAAATACTTTCATGTTTAACAGGTTATTAAAAAAAATCTGTTGATAACTTATGTTTATGAGCTGCTTACTTTATAAAATGTAATTAATATTAAAAACTAAATCCATAAAATGATCCCCTGATGGGATCCCCTAAATGGTTTGAATGAAGTGCCTGACTTTTTTTTTTAATTATTATTATTTTTTTTTACATTTGATTTCATGATTTTATTGTAGTTAAACTGAAATGTGTTGGTGTGTTCCTCAGGCATTGGACCCTGATGTGGGCGAGAGCTCAGAACTGCAGTATTCCCTGCTGGAGTCCACAACTCTGCTGGATGTGGAGGCAAGCACTGGTCAGGTCTACGTACTGGATGCATCCAAATTTGGAGGCAATCTGTTCACCTTTCAGGTTAAAGCCACTGATAAACATGGGCTGTTCATGACTACAACACTACAGGTGAGCAGAAACAGAGAGAAAAAAGAGAAAGCTTTTGTAAGTTCAAATGACCAATGGCATTTTGATTGAGACCTTTACAAAGACGGGCTTCTTGTGTTTGCCACATGCAGATCGAAGTAAAACAAAGTTTTGACAGCATCGCAGTCATTTCCCTAAACCGGCCCATATACATAGTGGAGAAGAATATACCAGAGATGGAAGAGTGAGTAATCTATGTTTGTTATTGAAACTTGCACGTGTTATTAAGACAGAATAAGAGCATTTCCATTTGTGAAGTGTTAATGTGCTTTGAGCTAAGAGTGTAAATGGAAACATGTTTAAGAAATAATTCAGCCACAAATAAATTTAAAAATGAATTATTTTACTCACCTCATGGCATTCCTAATCTGTGTGTTCTGCTATGTTTTCACTGAAACACAAAAGAAAATGTTCATACAGCTCTTTTCCATACAATGTCATACAGTAAAGACCATTTCAAATAAGACAAAATAATTGTTTTTTTTTCTGTTTTACAAATTGGACTGAATTGGTACTTCTCACCTGCTCTTATTGTTCTATAAACCATCTGATAGTGTGTTTTTTCCTCAGTTCCATGGGGAAAGTTTTAGGCTGGACTGTGAAAATCCTCAGTGTGAGAGCTGAGGATGGGAATGAGAAGCGCACCATTCTTAGAGAATCTACTGCCAAGACTTACATCAGTTTCATCGCCATGGACTCCAGTGGTGCGCTCATCCAAGCCACGGTGGTCAAAGAGTAAGTTGAACTAATATCAGTTTATTCAGACTAATCTGTAAAAAGATTATGTGGAAATGTTTAATAGCTGATAGCCTTGTGGTCAGTGCTCCGATTCGTTTTAAAACTGATCTGAGATCTGAATACATTAATTTTCATTTTAACTTTGACTGATCATGAGGCTCCTATCACATCCTGAAATGTTAACCTAATGTTTTTGAGTAATTTATTAAACTTCCCTGAGCTTCCTCTCAAACCAAAAACAGGAGAAAAGGGTTAGGGTAACAGAGGTAATTGTCTATACCTGAGACCGTCGCATACACCCGTACACAATCAAAGATACTTTGGTGTAGCCCCCTGTGGTTTTGTATACACTTAAATTTAAAGTAACGTTTACTTCAGGCAGAGGTATGGCCACTACTACAGATATAAGTCGACCAACATTACTTCTCTTATAATAGTTTTGGATTGGCTATGCCATGGTTTCCCATGTACACTTATCTAAAGTAACATCAAATTTAAACAGAGGTAAGACACACCCAAATTTAGGTTGGTCAAGCAGCATTTTGCTAGCCTGACGTCGTCATACTCAGATTCTAGTCAGAATGTGAGTGATACTGCTCCATTGGGCTGTGATTATGGGTCGTGTTTCAATTGAACCAGGAAAGAAAATGCCTCTGCACTCAATTGGATAGACCGAAACCCGTAGGAAGGACGGCAAAACATCTTTCCGATCGACAAATGCATTGATCACGGTTCTCCGTTCCTCTTTTAAAATGAATGCGCTGTCTACATCTTCTATAACAGACGCGATGGCTGAATCTACACATCTAAATTCTCCAGCGGCAGCCATTCTTTGTTGAAAACGAATTCAACCCAAGCGCTCTTTGGTGATGTGGATGATTACGTTACGGTTGATCATCTGTCCATCATCAAATAAAACCCGCCCTGCCAATTTGATTGGTCCAAACAGCTTTGGTTCTGGCATACTTGCTTCACAACGGATCAAGACCAGACCGAACTTCCCATCCTCAAATGTTGTGGGCGGGGCTAAGTTCAGTTGGCATCCAGGCTAGCATTTTGCTGTCCTAAACGGAAATTCACATATTTTCTTGTCTTTACAAAACCAAGTACACTTGAATTAGTGCCAAATATTAGTCAACACTAATCTGACGCAGATTTTGCGGTAACATACGAATCCGTTTAATCTACTTGGGAAAACAATTTCAGAGCAAATCAGAATGTTTACAATTTTATTATGTCAGGTAAATGTATCATGCCAATTTCATAATCAGTTCAAAGATAATCAATACAATAACATCAAAATGCTCAGAGATAAAGAGTAAAGATGTAGGCTAAACCCGACATTTAGAAAAATACATAATGCTGAAGTCTTTGAGGTCCTTCAACATTATGGGCTGATCTGAGTTACAGAATCGCGCCGAGCCTCTTATTGCATTTCTTTAAGTACTCAGACCGAGACATTTGCTAACAATGGGAATTTGCATTCAGAGTTTACACCTTTTGGGAGCAGAATGCCATTTGCCTGGAGGACACACCCTCCTCTGCGTGCAACTTATCTCTAAACTGTTAAAAACTTTATTACCTTTTAGTTTACTTCTTTGGGAATGAGACCTTTGTACCAGTCACACTGAGACATTTCAAAAGATACCAAACATGTATAGTGTTGTATGATACCGTAATTGTTCACATTAAACCATATAGATTTTTTGGGTGAATTTCAGGTGATCTCAGCACGATAGAGAGAGGGAACGGGGGAATGAGGGGTCAAGCGAAAGAGATGTAAATTAGGATGATGCTTAGGTGAGACTTGCGTCTCGAATGGTGATGCTAATTTCACAAGAGAGAGTTCAAATGTTAATTTCTAGAAAGGTCCTTTGTCTTCTCAGGGAGTGATCGTTCCTTACATATTTTCTTACATATGTAATTATAATAAGGATGAGAGTGTTATGGGCAGCATCTGAAATATCTTCACTCCCACAGGAAACTGAACAGTAAGAGCGAAGATTTAACATCTGAACTGCAGAAGGTTTTTGGACCTGGTTTGGTCATCAAAGTGGAGGACAGTTCTGGAGACTCTGGAGAATCCAGTCAAACCCTCAAATACGCTCTCATCGCTGTCAGTGTTGTGCTGGCTGTAGTCAGTGTGACTTCAGTGCTGACGATTGTCCATCTTGTCAAGTAAGATATTACTGGCCATGTAACTGCATTTTCATCTATCTATCTATCTATCTATCTATCTATCTATCTATCTATCTATCTATCTATCTATCTATCTATCTATCTATCTATCTATCTATCTATCTATCTATCTATCTATCTATCTATCTATCTATCTATCTATCTTTTTAATATGTAGTGAGTGAGTGTGTGTGTGACAGAATAAACTATGCTGTGGTCAAATGATTTGAAAATAATTCCTAATTGAAAAATAAACTTGAAATCAGAATAGATTTTCTTTTATTTGATTGATTTAAATTGTCTGTTCTGTTTCACCTGGACTGCCAGTAGTAGGTACAGCTTTCCTAAAATGCCATAATGTGTTGTCTTTATAGTGATAAAATGTTTCATGTTGAACATTGCTTATGTTTTAGGGGTAATTTTTTCAAAGTGAAGCAAATTAATATGTTTGTTAAATTAGTTATAATACATCTTTTTGCTGCCTCAGGGAAGAGGGCACTGATGAAACTGAAACTGAAAGGAGACACAGTATTGACCACGTTGCTGACTTTAACACGTAAGTGCCAAAATATTGTTAAATATCTGATACAAATAGTTTGAAAAGATTGTTCTCAAATACAAAATATGCATCAGTTACAATGTTTTTATCTGCATTGATTTGTTCTGAGATGTTTGACTAAACATGTTTCTTCTTTTGTTAACAGAGACCAAGAACCAAGATAGGTAAAGCCCCCTGCTGTAACAACAAACTCATATAATTCATTAAGTATCTAAATTCTTATTTATAATTTTGTCCTATATGTATTCTGTTTTCTAGGATGAGGATGGTAACAGATCCTGACAGACAATCTGAGAATGGAAGTGATAATCGTGGAAACAGCATCTCTGCCCTCTGAAAACACCCTGATGGATCAAAGCTCCTCACTTCCTCTCAGTGGTGTACAAGACTTAGTGAGATGCCTTTTGTAGGCAGGCAGCATTTTTAAGGTTGACATGGACGAAAACACCATCGGGTGACAGAAATCAGGCTCTGGGCTTCAGCATTACAGGATTAACATCTCTGATCATGTGTCCTCAGTTCCAGGATCAGCCGTCATGTGACTCTCACAATGACAAACTCAAGTCACAACCAAGCGGCAAACTTCCGGTCTCTCTCTTGAATCCAACACGGAAGTGACTTAAACTGCAATTCATCGACTGGCCGCTAGAGACAGCTGTTAAGACACATGTAGCACTGTAGAGCAAACAGGAGAGATGGTGCTGGATACGCCACAGTCATTGGATTGATTCCCAAGGAATACAAGAACTGCCAAATTTGTAAATGTAAATAAATGTATATTTTTTAAAATATAGCCTCTTTGTCTTTAATTCACATTTAGCATTTGGTAAAAAATAACAAACATTAAAAATGTTTAACATATTTTGTTACATTTCCAGATAAAATATCATATAAAATAAAAACAAGATCCTACAATTACTTCTTTGAAGTGACCATCACATTGAAATTTTAATAATGGTCTCCTAAAAGGGCCCTTAATGAAGGAATTTGGTTTGGAATTTTACTTTACATAACACACATTCACCAAATTGTCCAATTGTTATTTTTGCTGATGTATTCATGTGTATTGGGTTAAATGGTGGAAGAAAAGTTAGCAACATTTGTTTTATGAAAATGTGTGTTACACATTTCCTTTGGGAAGATTTCTTATGTGTCTCATAAAACTGTGAGTTAAATCTGTCTATATAAGAATAATTATGTATAACACAGTCTCATCCCAAGAAGTCATATAACTGACGTCTTGGGACGTCTTTTGACCATACGTCAATATCCGCCTTTTTAGGGTACCCTTAAACGTCGGTTTATGACGATCCTGGGACGTCATACAACTGACGCTTTACCTTTAACGTCAGTTAGGTGACGGGGTAGGTTTAGGGGTAGGTTTAGGTCTGGGGTAGAGTTAGGATCCGATAACGTCATCTAACCGACGTTTAAGGGTACCCTAAAAAGGCGGAAATTGACGTATGGTCAAAAGACGTCCCAAGACGTCAGTTATATGACGTCTTGGGATGAGACTGCGCTGTTATGTAACAGTGATAAGATGACAATAAAGTAACTAATATGCATTTTTACACAGACCACAACTACTGTAATTGGTCAGGATGGAATCTGTGGTAGCTTTGCATTCACATTCAGAATTAATAGCCTGGAAGCTTTTAATGAAAGCAGTGAGACTGATAAAACACAAACACTTTGAGAAGACCACAACAATAGATGTTAATATTAATTAGGCATGGGGAACTAAAGGTTGTTGTTTTTTAAGTGCACGGAACAAAGAGTTTTACAACTCCTGGAGGGAAACAACACATGCAACAGCACCCTCTGCATGTCAGGAGGAGTAGAGTGCGTCAAAATTCAAAGACATTTATCTATAGACTACTAGAGCATCATATAGAAAAACAAATAAAAAGCAGTGCATGAGAATGCAAAACTTGCTCTGTGTAAACCGGCCCTAAGGCAGCTCCCTATGGGAGTAGGCAGTAAGGCAACTTGCTAGATTTAGGAACAGAGCAAATACTCCCAATCACGGGCGTCAAGTGCAACTACTCTGAGTGTGTGTGATCGCTAACTCCATACTAAAAGACTTGCTCCCTTTTTCCATCAGAAAACGAAAGACACATATAATACAGATTTCTAAATGTGTGTTTAAATATATAATTTTATGTTAAAAAAATAACTGTGCGCACATAACACATAAATCATAACTTCATTGCTGGTCAATGAATCGTAACTTTTTAACCTTACATATTTATTAAACTATAAAAATTATTTATTCAAACTTGTATATCTTATTCTAATGAATATATTTCAACAGGGTTACATTAACTACATTCTTTCGGAACCAAAATCGATCAACTAAGATCCTTATACGTGCATGACATCGATCCTGTGATGTGACTATTTTGCGGATACGCACATTGCGATATCGATGCTAAAACGTTATATCGTGCTGCCCTAATCATGATTTCTATATTACCAGAGATAGAGAAAAATCCTACTCCAGTATATACGTGTCCGTGTCCCCAAAAATGTTGTTACTCAAAAGCGCTTCCCTCCATGTTTTCAGGTGCGTATCATTCATTTTTACCACTCATGCGCACCAGTTATGTGCACCCCTGGATATAGATTGCAGATATGCTGTCCGAAGCAGGCCTGTCAACCAACTCAGTGATGTATGTAATATAAACACAGCTCGCAACTATTCCCTGAATAGAATGGGAAGATATGTGAAAACTAAAAGCAAAATCACCACATGAATGAGTGTATTATTTTGCTGTTTTTCTTCCTTCTCTTTTTTTACACACTCATTACAGAATGAGCCAACGATGGCTCTGTAACGTCCAGTTTATAAAATCGAACAAAAGTGTGAAGCGAAGCCTAACTTGTTGCCGCACGAATGTCCTGAACTGAATGCCCTTAAACAGTGCCCATGAGGTAGCCATACCTATGGTAGAATAAGCTCTCAGCCCTTCCGGAGAACTGAGACCCATTGTATTATAACCTAGCTTACACTTCCCAGTGGGACAGGTGCTGATGTGAAATATGTTTACCCTTATAAGAATCAGCCCATGAATCAGCTCTTCCTTAGTACCTTTGTTCTGTCCACATAGTGAAGCAATGCACGGACAGGGCAACGAAACAATGAAGCCGCTCTTCTTCCGATGAGGAAAATCGCAGCGGATGAAAAGCCAGTAAATCCACCTGGTTACAGACTTGAGCTGATTCACTCACTTTAGGGACAAATGCTGGATTAGTTCTGAGTCACCCTTGAGTAATCAATAGTGAACAGCCTATACGAGTTATGAACCAACAAAGCATGAAGTTCTCTAACCCGCCTCATGGTCAAAAGAGCCAATAATAAAGCAACCTTTAGCGAAAGGAGCCTTAAATCAACACTCCCTATGGGTTTAAAAGGGGTCTAATGACCACGGACAGATCCCACGGCGGAATCAGCGAACCCTGTTCATAAGCCGCACACCTCTTGTAAACCTACATACGAGTGGATTAAGTGTCTCAGTCAATCCCCACATTGCACACAGAAATCGCGGCAAGATATACCTTTATTGTAGAAAAGGATCTTCCCTAGTCTGAAAGCTCCTGCAGAAAGCATAAGTCATCCGCAACCAGACAGAGAAAAGGTAAAACGTGTTTGTGCGCACACCATTGCTCGAACACATTACATTTCCATTCATAATGGTTTCAATCATCCTCGAAGATAAACACGTAATGTTTAAGTGTAACCTCTCACGGGGAGGCGCAAGCCACTTTGTCTGGGGCTGGGTGAAAAATCTCCCCTCGTGATTGTGAGAGGAGGTGCTTGCACAACGGGAGAGGCCAAGGCAGGTCGCACAGGAGTTGAATTGACCCTTCGCTAAGCCACGCCCGAAAACCGCCACTGGCCAATCGTGGCTTAGCAACCGTAACTAGGCGCGGGAGGTCTGTCAAGCTTTCGAGCGAGGCAAACATGCCGACGCGTTGTGCGTATGGATTGTGCAAATCTGATACCCGGTATTCTAAAAGTTTGGACGGTGGGGTGGCATTTTTTCTCTTCCCGAAACCTAATCAAGTGGATCAAGCAGTGTGGAGACCCATTCACAACTAAATGTCGACAGGATTAACAAAAAAAAAAAAAAACGCCTATTGCTTGGAAATAATGGCGGTTCTTTGTTCATAATGCATATATTTGAACGTAAAATAAGACGATTAAAGGCAAGACGGAGGCTCACTGACATACTTTAAAATATGTTTCAGCATTTTGTTAATCGACGGCGGACGGCCTACTAACGTTACCCCTGTAACTTTACCCCAATCCGATCGCGGCTCTCCCGGTGTTAGATTGATGGATAAGCTGTTTGATTTGTAATTATTAGATTATTTTCACATTTCACTTACTCTGCTGTGCATGAACATAGCTGTTCAATTTGTGTGTTTCCCATGTGAATGGTCTGCTAAGGAGGCGGCTGCTGCTTGCGCTGGGACCTAATGTTATAGGCTTTAGCTTCAATTTTGATGAAATTATTCTCTAATCGGTTGCATATTATGTCGTGGATATATCCCTCGAATGCATACTGCTGTCCCTTTTGTCTTGCTCTCTCAGATATTTTACTTGTTCGCCAAAAATGACTAAATATCTCCTTGGGAATGTCTGACACCGGTGCATTCACTGTAATAGACGTGGCAGCCGCGAAAGCTTGACAGGCGTAGCAACAGTAACTAAGGAGGGTGGGGCTTAGCGAAGGGTCAATTATCTCCATCAGCCACAACTACCCTGGCCAGTTCAGGGCGATCAGTATTACTGAGTGACTGTACTCTCCAGAGGTGTAAAGTCCAGGTTCAGAAAGTAAAAGTCCTCCTCAGTATTTTGTTCCAATCACCTGGATTTGTTAATTAGCACAGTTTTTCAGCCAGGAGATATAACTAATTAGTGAAATCAGCTGGCTGAGTTCATGGGTGGTATAAACATATGGCAGGACTTTTACTTTCTGTCCCCTGGACTTTACACCTCTGGTACTCTCTTATGGCGGCCATACACTGTGCGATTTTCGTCCGATTTTGAGCCGAATGGGCTATATGCACGCATAAGTTCCGCGTTTGACGCAAGGATGCTCTTGCGTTTCCGTTTGGGCAGATTTAAAGCGGAGGAAAACCGAGGAAAACGGGATTATGGCAGAGTCTTCAAAATTTACTGTCCTCTCGTCTTTGAAACGAAACTTTAATACGTTTAGATGTAATTTTATATATAGTAACTTTTTTTCAATATAATAAACAAAGAAGCATAAACAAAATGAGGGGTGTCTGTTTTGTCTGTTTTTGTGACTAACGTTTCTTTAGTATAGCAATAGAGTATAAAAAACAATATAAATTCTCGGAATAGCATTGGACTCTTAGCCTCGTGAGACCATCCTGATCTCGCGAGCTTTCAAGGTTTCACTCGCAGATCAGTCTGGATACTTTCCGTTAAAGAAAATTTGGGAGCAGTTCACCAAACGAACGTCCAATCAGCGTTGGCTTTGAGGCGGGTTGAGGTGTGACGCAACGAGTCGAGAAGCGCGACAGTTCTCTTTCTCTGCTCTTTGCCATCTTCTAAAAACGTCGAAATCCTCCTCTAGTCTACCAATCAAGCGGAAGCAACGCAAGCAAATACAAACTGATCTAGAAACATTTTCAGACAGCGGGAGTCCTAATTCTTTTAGCCGCTCGCTAATGCTTTTTACTCTTGCATCCTTCTTGTGAAATATGGACCGGGCACCTGAAATGGTGCCTTTTATTCGCAAATTGTAGTAACATAAACGGCAAATATCCTTTGCCGACATGTTGCTTATTTGCTGAGCTAACGAGCCTTTACCTGCAGCAGCAAGAGTAGCCTGGCTTGTGGTTGTGTTTTCGTCGTCGCTCTGTTAGTACGTCATAAGCTTCGTTGATCTGATTGGTTGATTTGGCCCGTCTATCACCAACATAGGCCAATCAGCTAACCAGTATTTTCGCCCCTTACCAAAACTACTTCAACGGAAGGTTTCCAGATGGATATGCGGAGCAAATCCATCTGGCGGAGTCAGGTTATTGGACTCTACGATCGGCGGAAGTAATCCAGTATCCTTAGACCTTCACCGGAAATACCGCCGTGCATAGAGCCCATTCTGACTCGTGCGACTCTTTTTCGGGTCGGACCGATTTTCAGCTTTGTCGTGCGTCGTGCAGTGTTCGTGCAGTGTACAGGGAGAAACGAGAGGCGATTAACCTCTCCCGATCGACAATCGGATTGTCGGATGAATTTCTGGCATGTCAGAAATTTTGGTCGCTCCTCGTGACTATATCGCACAGTTGAAGCAAAGCTACGAACCGATTGGCCTAAACTCAGTGTTTTTCCCCCACTGCGCCTGCGCGAAAACAGAAGTTGAACCATTTCATCTGCAGCAAAAATAAAATTAAAATAAAAACGAAAAGATATAATTTTTGTATATCAAAACAATACAAAACATTTGCTGACCACTCTCGGGACTAATGAGAGCCCGAAAGAAACTGTCCAAAACTTGTACAGGCTGTGCCCTGATAGGCAAACCTGAGGAATTTTCTGTGTGCCGGCTAGATGTCTATGTAAATCTTCTTTCAGATCGACTGATGTACACCAGTCTTTGGGACGAATATAATGACAGACTTTTGAGCGAGAGCATTTTGAATTTGTACTTTCTGAGGTGTTTGTTGAGGTCCCGCAAATCCAGAATGTCTCAGCCCACTGCCTGGATGCACAGGGAATGAGTTTATTATTTTCACACCACACATGTCCTTTTGAAAACTGCCCTCTACCCTCCATTGTTTGTAACCCCGTGAGAGGAGGGGGGAGAAAGTCTCTGTGGGGCACTGAGGGAACCGGTGCCAACTTCACAACTGAAATAGCCATAAGATACAAAAAAAATTCTGTGAACAATTGCCATGTTCTACTCTTTTATTATATAAAATCATCAGCATAACATAATAATAATAATCTTTCTTAAATGTATGTACAGTGTTTATTGTGTGTTATCTTTGACTTGTTCTGTAATGTCACTAAAATGCTGCTGTAATAAATATAACGTTGGTTCTGATAAACAAGGCTCATATAAGCAGTGATAAGTGTCAGGGTTATGTTCTGTGTTGTCTGTCTTCATTTGTGTTCACCTTCTGTTTGCTCATTTTCAGTTGATCCAGTTTTTCCATGTTTCTTTATATCATCTCCTTCACCTGTCCCTTGTTTTTCAGCTCATTAGTCCTCATTTGGTTCAGTATTTATTGTCCTATATTTCCTGAGTTCTTTGTTCTCTCTGAACGTAGTGTTAGTAACGTTTTGCAAGCCTGTTTCTCTGTTTCTCTGTTCCCTGAGTTGTTTGTATTAAAGACTGTTCTCTTGATATTTCGTCTTCGTGAGTAAAGGATATAGATTTTTTATATATATAATCTGAGTTACCGAGCAGTGGAGGGTGTGAATTATTCATCGTTGATATAATTGTTATTCATGTTACAGTCATTATTAGGATGATCACTTCCTCAACATGATCTTGTATCATCCTATTTTGTTTTAATGAGCAATTGACTCTTCATTCCTCTTCTTATTACCTCACCCACTTACTAAATAAGTAAAAAATTGATGTGAAATATTGACTTGAGTTGAAATTATTCCGTTATATGACCAGAAAGAATGTGAAGTGATACAAGAGGCACGAGTACAGTGTATGAGATTGGTTGTCAGGGGCAACAGCCAAACATGCAGTTCAGAATGTTGTGATTGACCAATCAGAATCAAGTATTCCAGAGGATCATCATAATAAACAAGAATAGACCTGGATTACTGAACCCTTTGCATGAGGAGGAATGGTATCAAGATCAAGTAGGTTTAATAAAATCTCAGCTATCCTCTGATAAACTCATAACATGAAACTATACTTCCAGAAAATCCCTCCCACATTACTTCTCATTACTGGCCTTTATGAAGCACCTTTGATACTTGCTTACACCAGAGAATAACTGTTTATGGCACACAATAAGGAACAGCTCAGAGGGAGAAATTACACAAGGAATATTCATTCTCTTCCGTGCCAGCCTTCATAATACAGTGAAACTGACAGTGAATTATGGAAAAGATGGATTTTCTCTCTATTTTATTTATTTTAGCTTGTCTTCATGTCCACAGTGCTAGGAGTGTTATTGGTAAGTCAGAATTCATTCATAACCAGCTGAAGTATACATTTTAAATTCAAACATGTCGATGTGAGGCCTAACTTATTTTAAAAAGATATATCTAGTTACTATTTATATTATTTAGTTTTATCCATTGTCTACTGTTAAAAAAAACTTTTTTTTTACAGGACAACAATCTTCTAATGAAGTAAAATGCTTGTCAGGATTTAATAGGAAACCACTTTATTCAGTAATATGTGTTTAATATAATAATATGAAATGATTTAAGATTAAATTACATGAGTTTGAACATTGGAGTATTATTCATTTTACAATCATAAATCAAAATGACAACTGTCTGTTCTCTTAAATTAATTAAAATTAAAAATTAAAATTAATCTTAAAGGGTTAGTTCACCCAAAAATGAAAATTATGTCATGACTGACTCTCCCTCATGTCTTCCCAAGCCCGTAAGACCTCCGTTCATCTTAGGATATTTTAGATTTAGTCCGAGAGTTTTCTGTCCCTCCATTGTAAATGTATGTACGGTATACTGTCCTTGTCCAGAAAGGAGATAAAGACATCATCAAAGTAGTCCATGTGACATCAGTGGGTTAGTTACAATGTTTTGAAGCATCGAAAATACATTTTGGTCCAAAAATAACAAAAACTAGGACTTTATTCATCATTGTATTGTCTTCCGGTTCTGTTGTGGATCCGCGTTCAGTGACGCCGCTGACGTAAGACGCTGCTGACGTGTGTCTGGTGTGTGTGTGTGTGTGTGTCTGGTGCGCCCGAGCTTCGTTTACAGTCTGAGGGAGTAATGTAACGCTGGAAACAAAACAATCTTCACAAACATGTCTAAGGATTTCCACACAGAGGAAGACTTGCATTTTTTGCCCAGCCATATTTATTTAAACCCGAATACACACACACACACCAGACACACGTCAGCAGCGTCTTACGTCAGCGGCGGCACTGAACGCGGATCCACAACAGAACCGGAATACACACACACACACACACACACCAGACACACGTCAGCAGCGTCTTACGTCAGCGGCGGCACTGAACGCGGATCCACAACAGAACCAGAATACACACACACACACACACACACCAGACACACGTCAGCAGCGTCTTACGTCAGCGGCGGCACTAAACGCGGATCCACAACAGAACCGGAAGACAATACAATGATGAATAAAGTCCTAGTTTTTGTTATTTTTGGACCAAAATGTATTTTCGATGCTTCAAAACATTGTAACTAACCCACTGATGTCACATGGACTACTTTGATGATGTCTTTATCTCCTTTCTGGACAAGGACAGTATACCGTACATACATTTACAATGGAGGGACAGAAAGCTCTCGGACTAAATCTAAAATATCCTAAGATGAACGGAGGTCTTACGGGCTTGGAACGACATGAGGGAGAGTCAGTCATGACATAATTTTTATTTTTGGGTCAACTAACCCTTAACTGTATGCTCGTTTAAATTGTAATACATCTTGTTTTTACTGTATTGTGTGATTTAGTGTATTTTGTGCTACCATTTTGGGCTTTAAGCGGTTTGTTAAGTCCTCAAGCCAATGACTTGTTTCTGTTTAAGGTACTTTACCTATAGACTGTGCAACTGGAACCAATGGCAGAATTGGGGAAATCCAGGAGGGATATGAAGGTGAGAAATGTCCACAATATCAGATGCTTATTTTCACATTTGCAAGCAAAAACATTTTTAATAATAATAATAATAATGAGCAAAAATTAAATTACTTTATTTCAACGTAAATTATATTGGAATTGATTTGTATTGAAACAGCTTATATAAAATAATCGATGTTGGGAAGGTTACTTTGGAAATGTAATGGTTACATATTACAAGTTACCCTATTTAAAATGTAATAAGTAGTGCAACTATTTCAATTACAAATTAGTTATGTACTTTAGTACTAAAGTAATGTAACAGATTACATTTGATTACTTTTTTAATCAAACTAATTTTCATCACTCGTCATGGTGACAGAATAAAGCCTAAAGAACCAATCAAAAGCATCAGAATAGCATCGCTTTACTAAACAGCCTTATAGCAAGAGACATTGTGCATATTAAAAACAGGCAACGCAACAAATTAATATAATTCAACATATCCTAGCTTTTGACAGAACATATTCAGATATAAACCCCTTTGAAATCGTTATCATTTTCTTAAGTAACTGTAATTTAATTACACATTTTGTTTCAGTAACTGTAACCGATTACAGTTACATTTATTTTGTAATTAAATTACGTAACTCAGTTACATGTAACTAGTTACCCAAACAGTAAAAATAATTGATATTTGATAAAAATAAAATAAACCTCTGTAGTCATTTAAAATTGCATGTGAATATAAAGAGTAGTAGAACTATTCTGGCATTATTTATGTTTAGATTGTGTGTCAGAATATGTATCTGATCTGGCCTTCAGGAGTTGTAGAGATTGTCACTAATATTGGACCTGATGATCGTCTGGTGCTGGAGTCATACCTCTTTCCCATTGGTGTAACATATCTGGAGCTGATTTACTCTAATGAAGACTCAACCCATACGGTGCGAACCGTCAAACCACTGGATGCTGATGCACTAAAGGAGGTTTGTCCCTCACTGATCCACATATACACTGAAAAAAAATGTTAAAATGTTTTGTCAGTTCAACTTCGAATATGTACTTCATGTGGTAACATCTACAAAAATAGTTTTTGTTGAAATGAAATAAATTATTTAAGATACTGATTATTATTGAAAAATAAGATTTTACTGTAGCATAGCAGATATAACTTGATTTCTCCAGCTAAGTAAAATTACTTAAGTTTGATATAATCTTTTTTTTCTTTTATATGATGAAAGTCCTTTTCCACCATGTAAATACACTAAAGAAATTATTCATTACCCTCTCTTTACATACAATTTAATTTAGTTTAATTTACATTATTTATTACATTTTTGTTTGTCCAACCTAATTTTAAAATTAATTTACAGAGGGTTAATTTTCAATCAAGTCGTGTCATTCATCATTATACACAATGGGTGCTTCTCATTTCTTATTTGTGCATCCTCGTTTCCTTTCCTGGCTTCCTTTCCTCGCGTCTCAGCTCCACCCCCTGTAGGACGCGAGGGAAGGCTGCAAGGAAAAAAAATGAGGACGGAGGAGTCAAATGAAAGCTTTTTTATACATTGGAATACTTGATCACTCGAACGTCACTTCACTGCGTCATCAGCAGCGCTCAAAGGATCTGCCCTTATGTTGTTAAAGTTAGTTTATTTAAGAAATTCATTAGAAATAATAATAAAGCAAGATACCTTGTTGAAATATGTGAGTTGTGTGGTTTATGTAAACTACAAAAGTAAAGTATAATTCAAATGATTTTGACAGATGTGAAGGGGGAGGAGAATTGATACGTGCGTCATGTTTAGTCGATAAAACTCTTCCGCAAAGGGTACACCTGTGTATCCTCGCTCATAGCTCCTCTGGAAGCCTCCTCACTCCTCGATCCTCGCCTCCTCGCGGTGCAATTAGAGAATTGAGATGTGCTTCAAGATGGCTGAGCTCGATCGGTTTCCGGGTCATAGGATGGAGGACGGAGGAGCGAGGAGACGAGGAGGGATATTGAGAAGCACCCATAGTATATAATGAACCATTAAGTAAAGACAGGTGTCAGTACTCTATACTGCCCTCTATAGGTCTGGTGTAGTCGTAGTGCGCATGTGTCAAATGTGTCCGTCCTGAGCTTTATTGGAAATTGTATATTGGATCAATGTAACTCAATTAAGTTAAAACAGTATTCCCTTGTTTTATGTTACATAAACCTGGTTGAATTAGGTTACAACAACAAAATTAGAATTTATAAGTAAGTAGAATCAGGTAGAAATACCTCCTTAAAGCAACAACTACACATTCACTTTTTTACAGTATATATATATATTCTCAATTTTAATATCTTTAATGGGATTTAAGCGTATTAATAACTTTAAAAAACAATAGACCCTACTGACTAATTGTTTAGCTTAGGCATAGTAAGTTATAAAAAAAATTTTTTTAATTCATAAAGAAAAATTCATGCCACATGTCTCTTTGTGTGTTTTATTTCTTCTAGTCAGGAGGTGTTTTGTATTATTCACTCACTTGCCCAACCCCGTCGGTAAGTTTAAACAATAACATTATCAAATTATTTAATAAGACAAAGTATTCAGCACATAAACCTTCACTATAACTATCACTTCATTTTCCATTTCAGCTGAAAAACATCAGGACGTTAGAAGTTCTGGATGTCAATGACAATCCTCCGATCTTCCAGAGTAAAACATACAGCGCCACAGTGTCAGAGGTGTGTGTAATGTCACATCTTTAAACAGCAGAAGTGTGTTAGATCACTCAGAGACTCACATCTCTTTCTTTTGCTCCAGACGACAGCTGTGGGTTCAGATGTGCTCAGGGTTATAGCGGAAGATGCAGATGTTTCTCCAGAAAACAACAGAATTATATATTCTATACTTGTAAGTCATGAATGATTCCCATATATTTTATATAATATCATACTAGGCTTCCACAAAACTGCATTACTGGTATCAGGCACTAGATATAGTAAAATTTTTAACATGATATAGTTTAATCATACCTAATCTCATGGGTTTTTTAATCATTTTTATTGATGCAAATTCTTTTAAAGGAAAGGAAACTAAATAATATATTTAATTATTTAGTCAGTACAGCTTGTGTCCATGAATTTCATTTGTATTCATCACCTCATCTTCACTAACAGCCTCCAGCACCAGATGATTTTGAAGTAAGAAGTGACGGAAAAATCAGGCTGAAACAACGTCTGAACTACAACAATGCTCAACAGCACATCTTCACCGTGCAAGCTACAGTAAAGACAAACTCTCTGACATCCGACTAAACTTCAGATTACTTTGATCACTAAACTCCATAGAATTGCTTTGTTAGTTTATTCTTTAAAGGAATAGTTCACACAAACTTTGTCACTGTGTACTCACTCGTAGAACACAAAAGCAAATATTAAGCAGAATGTCCAAGCTGCTTTTTCCATGAAAGTAGATGACACAAATGACACAATTTTCATTTTTGAATAAACATTTGTAATAAAACACTGTTTTTTTTGTTTGTTTGTATTTTTGCAGGATATAGGAGAACTCAATGACACCACAACAGTTACACTAACAGTTGAAGATTTTGACAATCTAAACCCTTATTTTGATCACAGTCTCTACAAGGCATCCATTGAGGAAAATCAGGTAAATGACGTCATGATCAATATTTAAACGCATGTCTGATCAAACAAATGAAACCCTCCATGTCTTTTCTGTCCATGCACAGGTAGGACAGTTTTCAGAAGTCACTCCTGAGGTCATAAAAGCTCAAGATGGCGACACGGGCATCAACGAGCCTGTAGTTTACAGCATAAAATCAGGTGCTATTAACAGAAGATTTAAAACACACTTACATGACACGAGTCCTAATATAAAAAACCTCCTCCACCGGTTTTCAAAATTTAAATTTCCAAAAGCACTTTACACACCTAATAATACACTTCTATTTGAATAAATAAATGTACTCATATTCTATATTAAGTTTCTGATAATAACACAGCAAATATCCACATTTCTGTTCCAGTCCTTCCAAATGAATATCAGAGCAACTTTGACATCGATAGAAAAAGTGGAGTCATCTCTGTGAAAACAGCACTAGACAGAGAGGAAATCGACCAGATAACTGTTCACATACAGGTATCAGACGTTTCTGAAGACATTCATGAAAACCATTAGGTTGATGTTATAAATCGGAAGAGATTATATTTTCTATTCATGATTTCCTTATAAATAGGCAACTCAGCAGGATGATGCCAGTAAGACGGCTAACGCTGTGGTGTCCGTCACCATTGAGGATGTGGATGACAACCCTCCGAAATTTGACCAGGATGAGTACACCGTATCTATTCTGGAAAATTCATTACAGGATCAGTTGGTGCTTCAGATTAGAGTCACTGATCTAGACCAGGTACAGTTCCTGAAAACATCACTGTCTGTTTGTAAAGTAATATAATTATTGTGAGATTCGAGGCTGCTGTATTGTGAATAAGTCACGGCGGAAGGGCGTTGGCCTCCTGCCTACAATACCTTCAGCCGTGACTTATTCACAATACAGCCCGCCTTGATTACCTTATTGATTTTATAAAAAAGGTTACCACACAATTGAAATATTAAAACCAAAAATGTACATATTAAATGTTACTTTTTAAAAGTAAATTCATTAAATGCTATCTTTCCACTTACACTTCCGACAGTAAATGGCAAGAGAATGTCGTAACATGCCTCATCTTGTGGAGCTCAAATATGAACTGAAAATAGTTCTCATCTGCTATCCTTTTTAAACACCATATATGATATCTTCTCATACACATATCTGCTTATCTCTCAGCATGAGAAAACAGAATTAGTTTAAAACAGACCGATTCGCTGCACAATGCGAGTTTGAGACGTCATAACAGTGTAAATTGATGGACATACAGTAAAAATACATGAAACGGAAAACTATTAAATACAGTCATATTACCTCCGCACTCCGGAAACTGTGGGCTTTGACACAGACATGCGCACACATCAACATATCTCCCATAAGAGAAGACTCTTCCTGACAGCAGGAAGGGCGTGGCCTCAAAATGAAAGGTAACATAACAGTAGCAGAGGTCCCTCATAATTCATTGCATAAATAATAAACAAATAATTTAGCTGAAATACATAACACATGGAACTATATCTATTGTTAATTTTGCTAAGGATGGTTGCAGGTAAAATGTCTCGGTTACGTATGTAACCCTCGTTCCCTGAAGGAGGGAATGGAGGCGTCACGTCGGGTCAGTGAACCGCCGAATTGGGATCTTGCAAAACGGCAAATTTCAGCGCCCTGCATAAGCTGTGTTTGGTCCATGTACAGGCAAAAAGCACGGACGGGACAGAGCAAAGCTAGGGCTGGGTCTGCCTCCTTCAGGGGAAGCGCTTGCAGGTGCACTACCTGGTCCCAAAAGGGAGTGGTTGAAACCTTGGGCACAGTACTCATGAGTACTGTCTTTATCGACAGGATTTTTAATTCAGCTGACTGCTAAAGCTCAAAGTGGGGTTTGCCGTGAACACTAGAGACAAATCCCATTGCCGTTTTCTGCATTGCCGTGAACACTAGAGACAAATCCCAAGAGGGTATAGAGGTGGGGCAAGGCATCAACTGCATTGTGATGTGTGGCAATCAAGGCAACATACACTTTCAGGGTGAAGGGAGCCAGCCTTCGCTCCAACCCATGCTGCATAAAGTAAAGCACAGCCCTGATTGGGCATCTCCAGGGGTCTCCCCATTGTGAAGAACACCACTCAACGAATAGGTTCCACTTCACCACATAGAGGGGCCTCGTAGAGGGGGCCAGTGCGTCTGTGCCGAGGGTCCCATTGGTCAGGGTAGTAAAACAACTGGCAATGCAACGTGTCCGGAGAGGCAAACAGATCTACCTGTGCATCTCTGAACCACTTCCAAATCAGCTGGACTGCCTGGGGATGAAGTCTCCATTCTCCCGGAAGCGCAGGCTGTTGTGAGAGCTTGTCGGCTGGACGATTGAGCACGCCTGGGATGTGAATTGCACGAAGCGATCTCAGATGCTTCTGACTCCAAAGGAGGAGATGGCTGGCAAGTTGCATCATGCGAGGGGAACGTAGACCACCCTGTCCCTGGTGATAGATGTATCTAACGGTCGCAGTGCTGTCCTTACGGACCAGTACATGCTTGTTATGCAGCCGTTTGAGGTGGTGCAGCGCAAGACGTACTGCTAGCAACTCAAGGCAGTTGTGGACCCGTCCACAGACCTGAGACTACATCCCAATTGTACGTGTCCCCCAGCCGGTGGCAGAGGCATCCGTGAAAACCACAGCATGCCTGGACACTTGTTCTAATCTAGGGGAACTTCTGCCTGTAGAAACGAAGGGTCCAACCACGGGCCGAAGGTTTGGTAACAGGGTAATGGAAACCCGGCACGTGCCGATCTCTGCCACACCCATCTCAGAACTTGGCCGCGTTGAAGCGACCTCATATGTAGCGGCATATCTGCGCCATTACTGCGGCTGCAGCTGCCATATGCCCCAGGAGCCACATGTAGCGCTCAGCTCCGAAGAGAAAGGCAAATATGCGATGCATCTGCTTCCGTATTTATACCCGCGGAGCGTTGAATGCAAAACCAGCATGCCAATGTGCATTGGCTCATTTAATTACACTCGAAGTGGATTGGTCTCTCAAGCAAGATCCCAATTTGTCGATTCACTGACCCGTTGGATGTTGGGAGTGACAGACTTAAAAGGAACTTACCATTTTATAATCGTTATTAAACTTCTGCATTTCCAAATGTAACTTTTATAGTATTCAAGCAACATCCACCAAAGTCTGTCTGTGTAGTAACTGCCTAGAAATGCCCTTGCAACCTCTCAAAATAATTTAGCAACAACCTAACAATCACCAGAAAACACTAGCAACCACATAGCAACACCCTTCTTATAAACACCCTGCTAAGCAGTTGTAAAGGTGTTCTAGGTTGTTGCAATGCCGTTTCCATGCACGGGTAACTCATCACTCTTGCATGGTGACCACATAGCAACCACTCAGAACACATTTACATTTTCTTTGTAACCCTCAGCTACCCAGAACACTCTAGCAACAACTTAAAACGTAGTAACATCTTAGCTACCACAGCAACAAATTGGTAGAATTCCCTACCAACTACTCAAAACAGTTTAGCAACAGCTTAGTCATGGAAGTATACAAGGAATATCTCTTCTAACTGCTCAAGTATGTAAACTACACAAGATCTAAATAACCTTCAAATTAATCATGTAAAGTTCCATGTAAGGTTTTGTCAAGCTTATTTGTTTTGATGTACTTACCTTTTTTAGTTTTCTCTCCGAATAGGGTGGGTTCTCTAAAGGTAATTTTATTATGGATAACAGTACCTTCGTTATCAACAGTCAAGGAATAATATCACTCCAGAGAAACGCTTCCTTGGATAGAGAAACTGTAGACAATTACACCATACAGGTACAAAGCAATCACATTAATTTCTTAAATCCAGCTATTTACAAAATGTTCAGGATGACTATTCATTTCGAATGGGATGCTTGCATTGTCTTTCTCAGGTTGTAGCTGTAGACCAGCCTGTCGATGGTTTAAGCTCCACAGCTCAGGTCATCATCACTGTTCTGGACGTCAACGACAACAACCCACAATTCCTTCCTCTCCCAGAGCCCATTGAGATTCAGGAAGGTGCGTACACACCCTCATCACCTGGAGAGGTGTGCGAAATCTCAGCCACAGACGCTGACATTGGAGACAACGGTCGTGTCAACATCACTACTTTCTCTTACAGCAATTTCTTCAGCTTCAGAGATGTGAGGACATGAACCTATTGACATGACAATGTATTCTCAGATATTCAGATCTTATTTAAATAAAAAATAAAAAATAAAATTTCATTCTCATTGTTAGGATGGGACTCTACTAGCTATCGAGGAGCTGGATCGAGAGACACAGGATGTGTATGAAGTGGTCATTGTTGCTATGGATCATGGGATGCCACAGGGAAATGTAATTTATTTTTATTTGTATGATTTCCTTGATGCAACCTTGTACTTCAATACAGTTTTGAGTCTGTTCATGGACTTCAAGTGCATATTGCAAGTGTAGAAAAAAATCACAAGAACTATCTTGAAATGCAAGCTCCAATCTGTTCATCAGGCTTTATGCAATATATGGAAGTCAGTGTAAATATGTGGCAGGATACAAATCTTGTTCCAAAAGTATCATGGAACCAAATTTTTAAAATACTTTTTAGGGTTTTGTTTAAGGCACAACGTAGCACAATCTAGATGACATAGAACAGGGGTAGGCAAATTTCTTCCTGAACAGAGAGGAACTTCGCCTGGTCTCAGAATTCAAATACCTTGAGGTAGTCCTTGACTCAACACTTTGCTTCAAAAGTCAAGTAAAAAAAGTAGCAAAGGTTGTCAAATTTAATCTTCAAAATTTTTGGCACATTCGAAATAATTGAACTAGGGTGCTGCTAAAACATATTTTTATTCGATGAATGTTTCTCATTTTGATTACTGTTTGACAACCTGGTCTCTTGCTTGCCCCACAACACTTAAAACCATAGAAAGTCTATATAAAAAGGCATTAAAAACATTAGATAAAAAACCACTGTCCCATCACCACTGTCAAGTGCTAAAAAAAAAACATAGATTATTAGATTTTCAAAACTAATTTGAAAATGGCCTGTCTGATATATAAGGTCCTTCACTCCCTCGCTCCGCCATCTCTGAAGGACTTCATTAAATCGAAAGAAAATTCTCTAAGGACCACACGAGCCTCTACTAGTTTAGAGGAGGTCCTGTCTGTCCGGGGTGGGAACCTGTGGAACAGTCTTCCTCGAACACTAAGAGAATGTACCACATATAGCTCGTTTAAAGTCCAGCTGAAAAAATGGCTATGGGCAAATCAAAGCTGCACATACTAGTATGTATGTTTTATCCTTTTTTTAAATTGTCTTGTTGTAACGTGTATATGGATGAGTGTTTTGTGAAATTGAATGTAGTCTTGTGTGAATATTGTATATAGGATTTAGCTAATTTATGAATTGACTGTAGATTTAAAATTGTATTTTGCAATGTTTTGTGAGTTCTATGATCCTAGCTCGTGGGACTAAGGATGGAAATTAGCCTTTGGCTAAAATCCGGCATTTTTACATGCATGTACTCCATGTTATGTTCATTAAAATGCACTGTCCCAATAAAATAAAATTAGAAAAAAAAAAAAGTTGAGAAGCCCAGCAATAAAGGTTACATACCAAAATGACACATATAGCAAACCAGAGGCAGATGGGTTTTTTTCATTATTATTATTATGCGCAGATGAACTAAGTAGGCTACTATTGACAAACGTTGCACTGTGGATCCAACACTTTGTCAATATTCAAAGCTCTGGATATCTGATACTAATCTTTAGGCTAGATACTAGACATTGCAAATATTAACTTTTGGTCTGTAATACAAAGGGTTGCTTGGGTTCATTTTCTGCAGAACATCACCATAGTGAGGGTCAGTATCACAGATGTCAATGACAACGCTCCAGTTTTCAGCTCTGACACCTACAGCAAAAGCATTCTGGTTAAAGACGCCAAGGTTGGAGTGGTGCTGCTGACGCTCTCGGCCACAGATAAAGATGCTGGAAACAACGCGCTAATTGGTTACAGGTAAGCTTAAGACTAACTAAACTTCCATTAGGATCAATAATATGAAGGCTAAACCATGAACACACTTAACTACATCCCTCCTTTAAGACAGATCCATGAATGTTGTGTTTCTGTAGTTTCTCTGAAGGCTCCTCAATAGTCGCATTGGATGCTGAAACAGGAGACATCACTTTGACCTCTGACCTTAGCGAGGTCACAGAAGACACGCTGCTAAACCTCACTGCTATAGCGACAGATCATGGAACACCACCAGAATCTGATGAAGGTTTGGGCTTAGTTTGCGTAATTCCTTTAGTGAATCTGGTTTTAAAACAATGCAGATAATTTGAGCAAATAAACAATTCTTATTCAAACCTTATTCTTCAATATTCAAACCTGATCTGATAAACATGTCAAGATTAACATCTTTCTTCTCTCTGTAGCTGAAGTCTTGATATACTTCAAAATTGCCTCTCTCGTTGAGAGTGTGAGTTTTGAAAGCTCCTCCTACAAGTTCACAATAAAGGAGAATGAACCTGAGGCCTCAACAGTGGGGAAGGTCAAGGCATTAACAGAAAGTCCACTGGCTACGGTCAGCTATAACATGAAGTCACACAAGCATGTCTTCTCTGTGGATGGTGAGGGAACCATAAAAGCTCTGAGACCGCTGGACAAGGAGGAAGAGGAGTGGTACATCCTCACAGTAGAAGCCATAGACTCCAGAACTCCTCCAAACACTGCAGAGACAACGGTACTATTCTTACTTTAAACTAAGGCCAGAAACAAACTCTGTCTACACAAGTACGCAATTTATGTTCATACATAATGTACTATAAATATAAATATAAAATGTGTTAATGCTTGCTTTATCCCCCATTAAAGCAACACTGGCAATGCAATTTGCATCACATTTGCATTCTGACACATTTCAAAATCCAATGACACAGGCTTGTGCCTCTAGAAGTGTTTGCGTTCACATACTGTACTTACATAGAGTATGTTTCTGGCTTAAGTCTTACTCTTCAAGCATGTTAAAGGCAAAGTTTCTCTTTTTAAAGAAAGCTAGCACAGAGATTATTGACTTTCTTTTTCTCACAATCTTCAGGTCAACGTTCAGGTTGAGAACGTGAATGAGGCTCCTGTGTTTGTCACTGAAATATATGAAGCAGAGATTTTCAGTATCTCTCCATACAAATTCCCTATAGTGAAGGTCCAGGTGAGTGTGGCTAGGCATAGACATAATTTATAAATTTAATGGATGTAGTTTGTAATTAGTGGCGTTCACTAGCAAACATTACTGTTACTGTTGATATTGCTTATACTAAGGGGCTAGTGATTTGTTAAGACCCTTGACCCTAAATAATAAATTTCGGCATCCCTTGTAGCTCATCCCATGCCATCTGTGCTATGAACATGAATGATTCCGCAAATCACAGGTCTTATTAAAAAGATGTATGCTGGTATTATTCAAAGTGATCAGACCATGATTCATGTTTTTGACCATGTTTTTGTAGTAAATGTGGTTGAAATGTGGTGGTGTGTCCCTCAGGCATTGGACCCTGATGTGGGCGAGAGCTCAGAACTGCAGTATTCCCTGCTGGAGTCCACAACTCTGCTGGATGTGGAGGCAAGCACTGGTCAGGTCTACGTACTGGATGCATCCAGTTTTAAAGACAATCTGTTCACCTTTCAGGTTAAAGCCACTGATAAACATGGGCTGTTCACGACTACAAAGCTACAGGTGAGCAGAAACAGGGAGAAAAAAAGAGAATGCTTTTGAAAAACTCTTTCAAATGACCAATTGCATCTTGATTGAGAGAGCAGTGAAAAAGAGTAGTCAATCCAAAGATTGCATTCTTATGTTTGCCTGCAGATTGAAGTGAAAGAAAGTGCACAACGTGACAGCGTAATCTCCCTAAACCAGCCCGTATACATAGTGGAGAAAAAGATACCAGAGATGGAAGAGTGAGTAATCTCTGTTCGTTATTGAAACATGTTATTGAGACAAAATAAGAGCATTTCCATTTGTGAAGTGTTAATGTGTTTTGAGATAAGAGTGTAAGTGGAAACATGTTTAAAGGAACACTCCGACTTTTTGGGACTTTAGCCTATTCACCTTATCCCCCAGAGTTAGATAAGTTCATACATACCTTTTTCATCTCCGTGCGTGCTATAAGTCTGTTTGACGCACCCACCGCTATAGCCTAGCTTAGCACAAAGACTGGATGTAAATGGTTGCAGCTAGCATACTAATCCAAATAAGTGACAAAATAGCGCAAACATTTTCCTATTTACATGTTGTGATTTGTATAGTCACAGAGTGTACAAGAAACTACGTCACATGAGACACAGACATATTTTAACAGTATAAATACTGGGAACTATATTCTCTGAAGGCGAAGCACTGCTACTTGGGCGGAGTGATAACCGCAGCACCTGAGACGCGCCGTGGTGAGGAGCAGAGAGTTCGTTCAGGGTTTGGGTACGGTATGTCTCAGGTGCTGCGGTTATCACTCCGCCCAAGTAGCAGTGCTTCGCCTTCAGAGAATATAGTTCCCAGTATTTATACGGTTAAAATATGTCTGTGTCTCATGTGACGTAGTTTTTTGTACACTCTGTGACTATACAAATCACAACATGTAAATAGGAAAATGTTTGCGTTATTTTGTCACTTATTTGGATTAGTATGCTAGCTGCAACCATTTACATCCAGTCTTTGTGCTAAGCTAGGCTAGCGGTGGGTGCGTCAAACAGACTTATAGCACGCACGGAGATGAAAAAGGTATGTATGAACTTATCTAACTCTGTGGGATAAGGTGAATTGGCTAAAGTCCCAAAAAGTCGGAGTGTTCCTTTAAGGATGAATTAACCCAAAATAAATATTAACATGTTACTTACCCTCATGGCATTCCTAACCTGTGAGCTGCTGTGTTTTCATTGAAACACACAGAAAAAAGTGTTCGTATAGTTTTTTTTTTTTTTCCATTAAGACCAAAAAAGCATAATAAAAAAGTAGTGCATATGACTTGGGTATTTCCAAGTCTTTTGCATAATTTACTTTGTGTATAGAACAGACTAAAAGATACACCATTATTTACAGAAAAGCGTCTCCTCTACTGAGCGGTTAACTCGGGGTATTTTGTGTTCTATACACCATTGTGTATTTTTTTTCTCAGATCCATGGGGAAAGTTTTAGGCTGGACTGTGAAAATCCTCAGTGTGAGAGCTGAGGATGGGAATGAGAAGCGCACCATTCTTAGAGAATCTACAGACAAGACTTACGTCAGTTTCATTGCCATGGACTCCAGTGGTGCGCTCATCCAAGCAATGGTGGTCAAAGAGTAAGTTGAACTAATATCAGTTTATTCAGACTAATCTAATGTGAAAGCTGATGTGCAAATTTATAAGTAACATGTTTACTATAAATGCAGTTATAATGGTTGTAGCCTTGTGGTCAGTGCTCTGACTTTAAATTGGTTATAATTTTAATCAGTTCTAAAAAAGGATCTAAATACAGTCATTTTTATTTGAACTCTGGCTGCCCAAAAGGCTATTGGTTTGCCAACTATGTTCGTGTAAGAATACCAGTAAGGGATTTGAATTATGTGACAAATGCGAGTGCTACAATTGCATGAATGCACAAACTTGTAACATCACAATATGCAGATATGTATCCACCTTGAAAAGTATTAACCCTCAGAATTATGATTTATAAAGGTTTACAAATCCAAATTATATATATTTATGAATACTTTATGTAAGTGCTTTAACAAAAGTATAAGCTATAAATATGAAAAAATGTATCTATGTGCATTAACAAAAACATATACTCTTTAGTCTTCACATTTCCCTCTGGCCTGCTTGCCTGAGTTACATCTATTCTATATAATTAGGATGAGAATGTTATGGGCAGCATCTGAAATATCTTCACTCCCACAGGAAACTGAACAGTAAGAACGAAGATTTAACGTTTGAGCTGGAGAAGGTTTTTGGTCCTGGTTTGGAAATCAAAGTGGAGGACAGTTCTGGAGACTCTGGAGAATCCAGTCAAGCCGTCACAATCGCTCTCATCGCTGTCAGTGTTGTGCTGGCTGTAATCATTGGGACTTTAGCGTTGACGATTGTCCATCTTGTCAAGTAAGATATTACTAGCCATGTAACTATCTATCTATATATCTATCGTGTGTGACAGAATAATAACTAACTTTTCAACTAACCTGAAAAGAATTCCTAGTTGAAAAATAAGCTTAAAGTCAACATGAAATCATAACACAGTCTCATCCCAAGACGTCATATGACTGACGCTTTTGACCATACGTCTATATCCGACGTTTTAGGGTACCCTTTAACGTCAGTTAGATGACGATCCTAGGGCGTCATCTAACTGACGCTTTACCTTTAGCAGGTAGACAGATGACGCGGGTAGGTTTAGGTCTGGGGTAGGGTTAGGATTAGATAGCGTCATCTAACTGACGTTAAAGGGTACCCTAAAACGTCGGATGTTGACGTATGGTCAAAAGCGTCAGTCATATGACGTCTTGGGATGAGACTGGGCTGGAAATCAGGATTGATTAGATTGTCTGTTCTGTTTCACATGTACTATACAGCTTTCCTAAAATGCTGTAATGTAATGCAGTTATCTTTAGTGATAAAATTATGTTTCATGTTGAACATTGCTCATGTTTTAGGGGTATTTTTTTCAAAGTGAAGAAAATTATTATGTTTGGTAAATTAGTTATAATACATATTTTTGCTGCCTCAGGAAAAAGGGCACTGATTCTGACAGACAGAGTTTAAATACTGCCGTTGATTTACCTGAAAGAAGACACAGTATTGACCGCCTTGCTGACTTTAACACGTAAGTGCAAAAATATTGTTAAATATCTGATACAAATAGTTTGAAAAGATTGTTCTCAAATAAAAAATATGCATCAGTTACCATGTTTTTATCTGCATTGATTTGTTCTGAGATGTTTGACTAAACATGTTTCTTCTTTTGTTAACAGAGACCAAGAACCAATAAAGGTAAAGCCCCCTGCTGTAACAACAAACTCACAGAGTATAATTCATTAAGTATCTAAATTCTTATTTATAATTTTTTTCCACATGTTTTGTGTGTTTCCCAGGATGAGGTTACAGAGAAATTATGACAGAGAATCTGAGAATGGAAGTGATAATCGTGGAAACAGCATCTCTGCCCTCTGAAAACACCCTGATGGATCAAAGCTCCTCACTTCTTCTCAGTGGTGTACAAGACTTCATGAACTTATGTCTTGATTAAGTAACATTTATAGCCCTAATCCTAAACTTGAGGTGTAGGCATAAGGGTTGAGTTCCTAACATGGAGGACAACACGAGCATCAGGGCTTCTTAAGACAGAAATCAGGCTCTGGGCTTCAGCATTACAGGATTAACATCTCTGATCACGTGTCCTCAGTTCCAGGATCAGCCGTCATGTGACTCTCACAATGACAAACTCAAGTCACAACAGACACAACACAGGGCGAATTCCCTTCAAAGAGACGAGCATCACTCTGCTCCACTCATTACGCATTACTGTCTCATAGTGGCTGTCTGGATCACCCGACATGAAGCCAGACGTCACTGACACTTTATTCCGAATTGAAATGTTATTTAAAAACAGAATTCAAACTGAAAAATACAGCTGTTAAGACACATGTAGCACTGTAGAGCAAACAGGAGAGATGGTGCTGGATACGCCAGTCATTGGATTGATTTGCAAGGAATACAAGAACTGCCAAATGTATAAATGTAAATAAATGTTGTTGTATTTGTTTTTATATAGACTCCGTGTCTTTAATTCACATTGATTTGGCATTTGGTAAAAAACTAACAAGCTTTAAAAATGTGATATTTAGTTAAATTTCCAGATACAATATCAGATAAATTGTACTAATAATTGTATAATTACTTCTTTGAAGTGACCATCACATTTAAATTTCAATAACGGTCTCATAAAAGGGCCCTTAATGAAGGAATTTGGCTGCTTGCTTTGGTTTGGATTTTCACTTCACATAACACACAGTCACCAAATTGTCTAATTGTTACTTTTGCTGATGTATTCAATTTATGTGTATTGGGTTAAATGTTGGAAGAAAAGCTTGCAACATTTGTTTTATGATGTATGTTACACATTTCCTTTGGGACGATTTCTTATTTGTCTCATTAAATTGTGAGTTAAGTCTATCAATTCAAGATGACAATAAAGTAACTCATTCCACGCGGTATGTGGGCCAGATGAAAGTGTCAGCTGTGGGCCGGATTTGGGCCACAGCAATTTTGGTGTCTGGGCCAGATGTGGGCCAGTTCTGCTTCATTTGTTTTGTTTACGGCTGACATGCGGCATTGCTATGGCTTAATTGTGGCCCAAATCTGGCAAACAGGAGCGGACCGCCCAAGTGCCATCATTCCACGTGGTATGTGGGCCAGATGAAAGTGTCAACTGTGGGCCGGATATGGGCCACAACAATTTTGCTATCTGGGTATGTATTGCATCTAGCAGACCAGCACTACTGTGATTGGTCAGGATGAAATCTGCAGTAGCTTTGCATTCAACTTCAGAGTGAATATAATAGAGCCTGGAAGCTTTTAACATTAACATCTATTGTTGTGGACATCTCAAAGTGTTTGTGTTTAATCAGCCTCACTGCTTTCATTGATTAGGCTTGGGCAGGAGATACACACATCTCTATGTAGAACTAAAAGGTGTTGGGGTTTTTTCAGTACACAGTACAAAGACATTTTTACAGACCATAACTCCTGGAGGGAAACAGCACATGCAACAGCACCCTCTGAAGGTCAGGCGGAGCAGAGTGCGTACATTCAAAGACATTTATCTAGACTAGAGCATCTACCAGTGTTTGTGAAGGGTATGTTGATAGCCCCTGGTTTAATAAAAATACAGTTTGTAAAGGGGTATGCTGTTTTGATAGCCCCTGGTTTAATAAAAATACAGTTTGTAAAGGGGTATGCTGTTTTAAAGCCCCTGGTTTAATAAAAATACAGTTTATAAAGGGGTATGCTATAATAAAAAATAATAAAAAATATGAACACGTGCATATTCCTGTCAGTATTATAGACGTATTTTGATGGTAATATACTGACCGTGAATCCTGAATTTCGAGTTATTTCCTTAGGCTTTGCTTCTGCCCTTTATTTAGCTCTGCAGGGTATGAACCCTTTTAAAAGGTAATTGAACATTTCCTCCCACTTACTTTCCATGGTTAAACTACAGTTAGCAGAAAAATAAGCATTAATCAATTAAAAGCAAAACATTAGTCGATGTGTTTAATCTCGGTCAGATGGCGCCAAACGCTAGAACCTCGATTTAACACCATTTCACGTTTTAACGGTTTACACGGCCCTGAGGAGCGGTGAGCTCAGCTGTCTGTTAATTAACTGCGTCTTTAAAGGTGAACTAAGTAACTTTTTTACCTTAACCGAACAGCTTTGGAGTCATTGTAATGTTTATATTACTGATTTCGTGTTGAATGGTGGTCGTCTCGCACCTCCCTGGTGCCTGTGAGCCGCAAAATCACACTTGCAACTTTGGGCTGGCGAGCCGCCGGCCTCAGTGTTAGGAAGTATCGTGTGATATCAGGTCTCGCGAGGTAACGAATTGCTTTACGGCAAAAAACAGATCTGATAAAATTCTGATAAAATGAGCATCAAACAGAAATAACCCGGCGTCGTATACATGTGGTGTTCGAGACGCAGGGCGCGCGCAGCTCTTAAAGGGGCCATACCTTATTTCCACTCGTTACAGCGTCCATCCTACTGAACAGGTGCAGGTGTACAGGGGGAGGGGATCCGGCCGTGAGTGCGAGCCATCTCTGCGTGAGTGCTATTCACGACAGTACAAGTACTCCACAGCGACTCTAGGGGTCGCTGTTTGACAAAAACGGAATTCTTACTTAGTTCTGCTTTAACGGACAGCTTTTACTGTCGCTTAGTTACGTGCATCCTGTCACAGTTTAAGCTGCCCTTTCAACCATCTTGTCACAGTTAAAATCCTCCACATTTCATTTAATTTCCTACCGTTTCGGGGAGAAATGTAGCTAAATGGACGGAAAATATGCGAATTGGGACGCAGCAATTAGACATACAAAGACGATGCACCCCTATTCTGACTGGGGGAGAAACTGCTACGCGCATTATGGCGCTGAATGCCTCCCGCCTTCTAAGTAAAACAGCCAATCGCTGATTAGTAAAGTAATTCGCCTTTGGCTAAGCCACACCCTAGAATGTAGATTGACCAATCACAGCGCAGCCAAGAACGAGCTCCCACTAAGAGGTCCAACACTCATATTTTTGATCTCGGCAGGCTATTACCGTCGTAGTTTTATCAAAAATATGGTTAAACGTTGTGCCTGGGGCATTTGTAACACAGATACGCGTTTCCCAGAGAGGTTGGAGGGGGTGTCCGTTTTTTTCCCTTCCCAAACCGAAGTCAAATCCTGACAAGTGTCGTCTAGCTAGCACGCGCTGCTAATAAATACAACTTTATACTCGCGTAGTCCGTTTGCTTTGTAATAACGATTATAGAAGTGAATAGAGTCCTACCCAGCTTGCATGAACAGGGTTGCTCCTTGATATTGTTAGTCCCAGCCTCCATCTCGATTAGTAGGATTTGCGGTGGGTCATTTTTTGACTGTGACCGGATTGCTTTTGCCTCTATTTGGATGCCTTGTTGTTCCTTGCGTTTCACCTGTATGTCGTGAATATAGCCTTCGAACGTATATTGCAGCCGCTTTTGCCTACTTCTATCGGACACTTTATTTGCTGCTTTATAAAAGTTTGATAAAATTTCAGCAGGAAGAGCTGTCACAGCATAAGCCATGTTGAAACCAGAGCCCAGATGAAGTTCGTTTGTCGGACGTAGCAACAGTAACTAAGGGGGGCGGGGCTTAGCCAAAGGCGAATTGCGTCACTGCAGCTGCCGTTAAAAGCTCCGGTTCCCATAGAAACCTACATTCACATTGACTGGTCTATCCTGAAAAATAAGCCTTTTTAACGTTATTTCAGCATTAAAAACAACATTTGGGACAGTTAAATTCAGATTTTGTTGCTGATTTGATATTTAATTGAGAGCTAATTCCCCCATTCAAACAGATAGGACTTTTTTAATGCCCGAAATAGGGACTTTATGGACACTTTTCTGAATCTGAATGGCAGTGAAGCGACGTAGCTGGTACGAGTAACACCAGTAACAGTTACTGTAACACCATGGTGGATGTAGTACATTCGAATTTCATTCATACTACACAACACACATTCATACTATAATATACTTTTTAACAGTTGCAAAGTAAGTTCAAATTCAAATGTAGATCATACCTAAAGTATGCGTTTGTTTTCGGACACGCAGGCTCAAACTGAGCTTGACGACATAGATGTGACGTGAGCAACCTGTCTGACAGTTGTAAGTCTTCTGTGCCAAGAGGAATCTGAATCATTCCCTTCCGAATCTTGCAGAGACGGAGAGCGTGAGTAGGAGTAGACACGCTCCTAGAGTAGACCTTCCCCACATTAAATCTGTGAAGATCTCAGCAGAGGAGGAGTAAACAACTCAAACAGCATTACCAGCTTCACTTATTACTTACCAGATTTATTTTCTTTAATTTCCGTTTTAATGAAATCAATAGTTGTTTTTTAAAGTCACCATGATTGGTGGTTAGCGTTTGCTTTAGTTGGACTCTTGGCCCTTGACTTTTTAGTATAACATTTTCTCTGGCTGCTATAATTGTGTGTTTATAAAGAGAGAAAATGAGATCAGGTGATGTTGGCGGTTTATTGATGACGACGACGATATCATCATGTAATTGCCTGAATCCCTGATCTTATTCAGTGTCTTATGTTTTGATTATATAGGACTTGTGTTTTTAATATTGTTTTATAATAGAAGCCTTTTCATTTTACAGCATGAGAGCAATGTTGTTTATCAAATAATATAAAGGATTGTAAAAACATTTAGTGCATTAAACTTTTTTCTCTACATTATTACTTAGCCATCAATAATCAGTGTATGACTCTCAACAATGGTGACAATCATTGAAATGCTTCATGCTGCAGTGCATGCTGGGTACCCCAATCAAAACTCAACCATATCTCCCAGCATGCATTGCGGCATTAATAAATTATGCAGCTGGATTTATTGTAGCTTGTTTTATGCTCAGAGTTGATCTGATTATCAGGACATTTTGTTTGATTGTCACCATTGTTGAGATTCATTTGGTGTTACTTGATGTCTGTGTCTAAGTAATGCCATAGATGAAGGTTTTTGTGCACTAAATAGTTTTTAAAAACCAAGTAAATTATTTGATAAACAACACTGCTAGATATGCTGTAGAATCAAAATGACTTATATTATGAATAAAACAATATTAAAACCACAAGTCCTATAATCAAAGCATTAGACACTGAATAAGATGAGGGATTAAGGCAATTACATGATGATATCGTCGTCATCATCACCTGATGTCATTTTCTCATGGCTTTTTTAGCTACAACAATTGTGCTTTATAAACACACAATTATAGCAGCCAGAGAAAATTTTATATTAAAGAGTCAAGGGTCAAGAGCACAACTAAAGCAAACGCTAACCACCATCATCGTGACTTTACAATACAAAATATGATTTCATTAAAAAGGAAATTACATAAAGTAAATCTGGTTAGTTTTAAGTGAAGCTAGTAGTAAGTGTACGGCCATGCATTTCACCTTTTTGTTTGGTTTATTCCAACCAAAATTCAACGACTGCCCAACGTTGGAGCTTGACGTCAAACAAACATTGGATTTCCATGTAAATCCTCCATTGGATTTAGACATCAACCCCATTTTCAACCAAAATCCAACATCTGACTGACATTGTAGTCTATATCCTGTGCCTGCTGGATTATTATTTAGGAAGAAATCATGTAAATGTAACAGTCATAGTTACAAAATTAACTCTGATAGGATGATCCCTTCCCCAACATGATCTTGTATCTTTAAATCATCCTATTTTGTTGTTATGAGCAGTTTTATTATCCTTCCTATTAATCCGCTCACTTACTAAATAAGTAAATAATTCAAGTTAAAATGATTCCATTATGTGAAATAAAAAGAGTGTGAGGTGATACAAGAAGCCAAGTAAAGGTCAATAGCAAAGTCTATCGGTTAAAAATCTCAGATATCCTCAAACTAACTTGTAACATGAAACTATTTCTGTACAGTCCCTCCCACATTACTGGCCTCTATGAAGCACCTTTGATACTTGCTTACACCAGAGAATAACTGTTTATGGCACACAATAAAGAACAGCTCAGAGAGGGAGAAATTACACAAGGATTATTCATACTCTTCCCTGCCAGCCTTCATAATACAGGCGGCACTGACAGTGAATTATGGAAAAGATGAATTTATTCTCGGTTTTATTTATTTTAGCTTGTCTTCATGTCCACAGTGCTAGGAGTGTTATTGGTAAGTCAGAATTAATTCATAACCAGCTGAAGTATAAATTTTTAATTCAAACATTTGGATGTGAGGCTTAACTTACTTTGATAAGATAAATCTAGTCCTATATATTTAGTTCTAGCTGTTGTCTACTGTTAAAAAGCATCTTTTACTTCCAATAAGGTAAAATGCTTGTCAGGATTTAAAAGGAAACCGCCTTATTCAATAACATAAGGGAAATGATTTAAGGTTGGTCTAGCATTACAGCATTTAATAACAAGCTGGAGCAATTATTAGTTGGGATGAATGAAAATAAAGTGTCTATAATTTGCGGGGACTATAAATCTTTTGAATGTGTCTAATCATACTGGTAGTTTAGATTTTCTTGATTTAATGTATAGCAGAGGTCTTTATCCTACCATTACTAGGCATAGTCGAATAAATTCCAGTTGTGCCAGATTAATTGATAACATTTTTGTAAATATATTTGAAAAAACGGTCAAAAGTGGTCTTTTGATAAATGATAAAACTGATCATTTACCGATATTTATTACTTACCTCTGTGAAGTAAAAATAAATAGTAAAGTTATTAGGTTAAGAACGGAGGAAAGACTAAATAGATTTAGGGATGATCTTGAACAACGGGACAATGTTTATAGTACAAATAATGTTAATAAGGCTTCTGAATTATTTTTTTAAAATAATTATCTATTAAAATAGTATCTATGGTTATATAATAAAAATTGTTCAATTAAAATATTGAATGATAAAGCAAGAAAAAAAAAACTTGGTTAACGAAGGGTATATTAAAATCGTGTAAAAAGAAGAATAAGCTTTTTCGGGACTTTGTAAAATATCGGACTGTAAATGCAGAAAAATAATATAAAGCCTATAAAAATAAGCTGACTACTATAATGACACGTGCAAAGAAAGATTATTATATAAACTTGTTGATAGATAATAAAAGTAATGTCAAAAGAATGTGTAAAGTCTTAAAGGGATACTCCACCCAAAAATGAAAATCCTGTCATCATTTACTCACCCTCAAGTTGTTGCAAACCCGTATGAGTTTCTTTCTTCTGCTGAACATAAAACAAGATATTTTGAAGAACTTTGGCACCATTGACTTCCAAAGTATTTTTTATTTTATTTTTCTACTATGGAAGTCAATGGTGCCAAACAACTGTTTGGCTCCAATCGTTCTTCAAAATATCTTCCTTTGTGTTCAGCAGAAGAAAGAAACTCATACAGGTTTGCAACAACTTGAGGGTGAGTAAATGTCTGATGACAGGATTTTCATTTTTGGGTGGAGTATCCCTTTAAGGGAGGTTATGGGCAGTGAAATGAATTATTGTCAGCCATTATACTTAATGAATGAACAGAACGTTGAGATAAGTGGTGGAAAAATGGCTGATGAATTTAATTCATTTTTCTGCAATGTTGGTCCAAATCTTGCCAAAACTATATCGCTACATAATAAAAATAAATAATGGACAGGTGAAAGCAGAGTCATGCAATCTCTTTTTGTTGATGAAGTTAGTGAGATTGAAATTATTTCTACTGTCTCTAAATTAAAAAGTAAACATTCATGCAATAGTGATGGCTATATGTATATTGTTAAAGAAACTATAAGTTGCATTAGTAGACCATTAAAATATATAATCAATTTGTCTTTTAATACTGGTTTCTTTCCAGATAAAATGAAGGTGGCTAAAATGATTCCCCTTTTTAAATCTGGTGATAGGCATAGTCTCACAAATTATAGGCCTATATCTTTGCTTTCTCAATTTTCAAAAATTCTGTAGAAGCTTTTTGTTAAAAAATTGGATTATTTTCTTGAAAAACATTCTTTGATACATGATAATCAGTTTGAGTTTCGAAGTACCCGCTCAACAGCTATGGCTTTGATGAAAATCACAGAAGACATTACTACAGAATTGGAGAATAAAAATCACACAGTTGGTGTTTTTATTGATCTTAAAAAGGCCTTCGACACTCTTGATCATGCTATATTGATATCTAAATTACAGACATATGGAATTAGAGGTGTAGTATTAAACTGGATTATTAGTTACTTAGAAAATAGACAACAATATGTAGAGTATAGGCCATGAATCTAAGTTGGAAATAATACAGTGTGGAGTCCCTCAAGGCTCTGTGCTGGGGCCTAAATTATTTCTGTGATGAATCAAAGATTTTACGTTTTAGTCTTTTTGCGGGCGATACTAATTTTTTTGTATCAGGGAAGAACATAAAAATATTAAAGAAAACTATTGAACAAGAATTGATCCTACTTCAGAAATGGTTTAATAAAAATAAACTGTCGTTAAATTTAAGTAAAACAAAATTTATGTTGTTTACAAATCAAAAAGTGCCCTGAAAATGTTCGTTTGACTTTAAATGGAATAATTATTGAGAGAGTGTCAGAATTTAGGTTTTTAGGAGGACAAAATTTTAATGGAAGTCACAAATAGCTTATGTAAGAAATAAAATTTGTAAAAACAAGTAAAGTAAAGTCTATGTTAAATTATAAGGCAATGAGAATCCTATATTGTTCCTTTATTTTGCCATATTTGATGTATTGTTTGGAGATATGAGATAATTCTTATTTCACTAATTTAATGCCCTTATTTATTTAGCAAAAAAGGGCTATAAGAATAATTAATGGAGTTGCTCCAAGAGAACATACTACAGGACTGTTTCTGGAGTCAGGACTACTCAAATTGAAGGATTTGGTTGCTTTACAAACTTTATTAGTTGTTCATAAAGCAAAACACTGCCTGTTACCGCATGGACTGCAAACCCTTTTTTCTGTAAATAGTGAGACAAGCAGAATAAATAATGACTTTAAACAACCTTTTGCTGGAAATACCCTCAAACAAATGTGTGTTTCAGTTTCCGGTTTTGAAAAGTTGGAATTTTCTAGAAAATGATCTAAAATGTTGTTCAAACATTCTACAATTTAAATACAAGTATAAATAGAAGATACTTAATTTATATACAGATGAATGTGAAAATTGATAAAAAATTATAACAACAATGACGGTCTCGTTGTTGTTTTTGTTGCTAGAGTTGTCATCATTGCATCACTGTTGTTTTTGTTTGTTTAGTGTTGTGTAAGCAGAATTAATAATAATAAATAAATAAAAAATTTAAAATTGTTAAAATTGAAAGTAGATTATCTGGTCTGGGCTATTTTGTTATTTTTTGTTGTTATCTTTTGTTCTGTCGGTGAGGCCATCTAATTTGTAAAAAAAATTATTATAAGAATGGGGTAGGAGTTTATGAGATTTTTTTTCTTCATCCTACTCCTGTTCTTCTTGTCACGGAATGTACTTTTGTTGTGTTTGTTGGATTTGTTAAATTGCTGTTGTGGCATTTCGTGTTGCTTTACCATGAAAAGACAATACATAAATAAATGAAATGAAATATTGGAGTAATATTCATTTTTCAATCCGAGAATGACAACTGTCTGTCCACTTTCCATTGCATATCAGTAAAAATAATGGAATTTAAATAATTATTAAAACTGTATGCTATTGTTTAAATTGTTATTCATCTTGTTGTTACTGTATTGTGTGATTTAGTGTATTGTGTGCTACCATTTTGGGCTTTAAGCTGTTTGTAAGTACTCAAGCCAATGACTTGTTTCTGTTTAAGGTACTTTACCTATAGACTGTGCAACTGGAACCAATGGCAGAATTGGGGAAATCCAGGAGGGATATGAAGGTGAGAAATGTCCACAATATCAGATGCTTCTTTTCACATTTAAAAGCAAAAAAAAAATTATAATTCAGGAGCAAAAATTTAGACTATTTTATTTCAATGTAAATTATATGATTTTTACTGAGACATAAAATAATTTATATTTGATAAAATAAAATAAAATCCTGTGTGGTCATTTAAAATGCAATTGCTTGGGAATATTACAAGAGTTTTAATGCAAGAACAATACTGGCATTATCTAGCATTTATGTTTAGATTGTCTGTCAAAAGAATATTTAAATATCTGATCTGGCCTTCAGGAGTTGTAGAGATTATCACTAATATTGGACCTGATGATCGTCTGGTGCTGGAGTCATACCTCTTTCCCATTGGTGTAACATATCTGGAGCTGATTTACTCTAATGAAGACTCAACCCATACGGTGCAAACCGTCAAACCACTGGATGCTGATGCACTAAAGGAGGTTTGTCCCTCACTGAATATATATATATATAGAGAGAGAGAGAAAGGATCTCATTCCATTTTCTCAAATTTTATATCTTCAATGGAATTTATCATTAACTACAAACAAACAATAGCTAGCTACTGACTGACTGTCAACCGTTGCCCATTCTGGCATAGTTGGTAGTATTACATTTTAATTTTTTAATCTCATAAAGAAATGTCACATGTCTCTTTGTGTGTTTTATTTCTTCTAGTCAGGAGGGATTTTGTATTATTCACTCACTTGCCCAAACCCGTCGGTAAGTTTAAACAATAACATTATTAAATTATTCAATAAGACAAAGTATTCAGCACATAAACCTTCACTATAACCGTCACTTCATTTTCCATTTCAGCTGAAAAACATCAGGGCATTAGAAGTTCAGGATGTCAATGACAATCCTCCGATCTTCCAGAGTAAAACATACAGCGCCACAGTGTCAGAGGTGTGTGTGTAATGTCACATCTTTAAACAGCAGAAGTGTGTTAGATCACAGAGAGACTCACATCTCTTTCTTTTGCTCCAGACGACAGCTGTGGGTTCAGATGTGCTCAGGGTTATAGCGGAAGATGCAGATGTTTCTCCAGAAAACAACAGAATTATATATTCTATACTTGTAAGTCACGAATGATTCCCATATTTTTTATATAATACTTACAGAAAACTGCATTACTGGTATCAGGCACTAGATATAGTTACATTTTCAACAAGATTTAGTATTTAATCCCTAATCTCATGGGGTTTTTAATCATTTGTATTGATGCAAATTCATTTAAAGGAAAGGTAACTAAATAATAGATTTAATTAGTCAGTAGCACAGCTTGTGTCCATGATTTCATTTGTATTCATCACCTCATCTTCATTAACAGCCTCCAGCACCAGATGATTTTGAAGTGAGAAGTGACGGAAACATCAGGCTGAAACAACGTCTGAACTACAACAATGCTCAACAGCACATCTTCACCGTGCAAGCTACAGTAAAGACAAACTCTCTGACATCCCACTAAACTCCAGATTACTTTGATCACTAAACTCCATAGAATTGCTTTGTTAGTTTATTTTTTAAAGGAATAGTTCACACAAACTTTGTCACTGTGTACTCACTCGTAGAACACAAAAGCAAATATTAAGCAGAATGTCCAAGCTGCTTTTTCCATGAAAGTAGATGACACAAATTACACAATTTTCATTTTTGAATAAACAATTGTAATAAAACACTGTTTTTTTGTTTGTATTTTTGCAGGATATAGGAGAACTCAGTGACACCACAACAGTTACAATAACAGTTGAAGATTTTGACAATCTAAACCCTTATTTTGATCACAGTCTCTACAAGGCATCCATTGAGGAAAATCAGGTAAATGTCGTCATGATCAATATTTAAACGCATGTCTGACCAAACAAATGAAACCCTCCATGTCTTTTCTGTCCATGCACAGGTAGGACAGTTTTCAGAAGTCACTCCTGAGGCCATAAAAGCTCAAGATGGCGACACGGGCATCAACGAGCCTGTACTTTACAGCATGACAGCAGGTGCTATTAACAGAAGATTTACAACACACTTACATGACACGAGTCCTAATATAAAAAAAATTCCAAATAAAGTTTCTCTGTAGATGTGTGAGAGCTAGAGTGAAACACTGATTTTAATTCTGATAATACAGAAAATTCCACCAAACTACAGTCAAGCACAGTAATTGTGATAAAACAAGTACTTTAGACTGCTAATAACACACTTCTGTTTGAATAAAGAAATATAGTCATATTCTATATTAAGTTTCTGATAATAACACAGCAAATATCCACATTTCTGTTCCAGTCCTTCCAAATGAATATCAGAGCAACTTTGACATCGATCAAAACAGTGGAGTCATCTCAGTGACAACGGCACTAGACAGAGAGGAAATCGACCAGATAACTGTTCACATTCAGGTATCAGACGCTTCTGAAGACATTCATGAATCTGAAGAGGTTTCAGTATTGTGTTTGTTTATATTTTCTATTCATGATTTCCTTATAAATAGGCAACTCAGCAGGATGATGCCAGTAAGACGGCTAACGCTGTGGTGTCCGTCACCATTGAGGATGTGAATGACAAACCTCCAAAATTTGACCAGGATGAGTACACCGTATCTATTCTGGAAAATTCCCCACAGGATCAGTTTGTGCTTCAGACTAAAGTCACTGATCTAGACCAGGTACAGTTCCTGAAAACTTCACTTTGTAAAGTAGATCAAATAAACACAAAAATAAAAAACACAGACTTGCAAACATTAAAATGGTAAACTATTTTTAAACACCAAAAATGATGATCCAATCATCCAGAGCTCCCAACAACTTAAAAACACTAAGCAACCATTTAGCAAAACTCTAGCAACCACTCATTAACAAATTCAAACACCTTAAAGGGTTAGTTCACCAAAAAATGAAAATTATGTCAGTAATTACTCGCCTTCATGTTGTTCAACCCCGTAAGACTTTCGTTCATCTTCGGAACACAAATTAAGATATTTTTGATGAAATCTGAGAGCCGTCTCACTCAAAAAAAATTTTTTTTTTTTGCACACAAAAAATATTCTCATCGCTTGATAAACTTAAAGGGGTCATATAATGGTACATGCACTTTTACAAGTTGATTGTACTGAAATGTGTGTTGGCAGTGCCTGTACACAACCATCATATAATGATAAAAATCCATCCAGTGTTTTTGTTTTAATCTCCTTATGTTTTTCCCTGCCTCAAATCGAGCCGTTCGTTTTTGTGACGTCACAAGCTCGCACGCCCCTCCCACGATTATTGATTGACAGCAGCGTTTCAACACAGACCCGCCCTGAGCGAGCTGTCATCGTAGTCCGTCATTGTTGATACGCTGGAGCAGAATGGCGTCTAAGCGATTGTGGTGTTCTGTTCTTGGGTGTAATAACGAACATAGCAGTCATTTTAATGTTCCTAAATCCGAACCGCTGAAGACACAGTGGCTGAGTTTTGTTTTCGAAGGGAATATTCCCCACGAGCAACGTCAATGCGTTCATGTTTGCGCGAATCATTTCTCACCAGACTGCTTTATAAACGAGGGTCAGTATGAGCTAAGAAGCTGCTCCTGAAAAAAGAATCGGTAGAAACTATTTATGTTCTCCTGCACCTCCAGAAGAAGTAAGTGTAAAGTTTTATTAACCTTTATATTAAAGGTCCAGTTCTTCGTGATCCCATGTTTCAAACTTTAGTTAGTGTGTAATGTTGTTGTTAGAGTATAAATAATATCTGTAAAATTATAAAGCTCAAAGTTCAATGCCAAGCGAGATATTTTATTTAACAGAAGTCGCCTACATCGAACGGCCCGTTTGGACTACATCCCTCTACTTCCTTCTTTAATGACGTCAGTAGAACAGTTTTTTGACTAACGTCCGCCCACAGGAATGCTCCCTCAACTCCCTCAACTTGCACACTTCTTATAACTTACTGTCTTTACTCAGCTCTTACGGTGATTTTCTGAAGTAAAACTGACGCTTCATCTTTTGTGTGATGTACAATAAACTTTATTAAACTCATCAGTATATGTTTGATCATCATTCGGACCTGGCCCGAAACAGCAGACTTGTAGGCTTTTAATAAATAATGGATGCATACAAGCAGATGACAAATACGTTATAATAACCGTAATTAAACTACTAAACTATACCTGTTCCATCTCTATACAGCACTCTGACTCTGTAGGCATTATTGTCCGACTCGAAATGAACACCTTTACTGAGAGTTTCTGATATTATCATCATTCCGTGAGATGAAATTGTCCTGAGAGACTGAGCTCGAGCTCATGAAGCTCCGCCCCCTGTGCCGGCAGCAGCAGCTTATTTGCATTTAAAGGGCACACACTAAAACAGCGCGTTTTTCTGAGCCCCAAAAAATGACAATTTAAACATGCTGTAAAAAAAGATCTGTTGGGTATTTTGAGCTGAAACTTCACATACACATTCTGGGGACATCAGAGACTTATTTTACATCTTGTTCCGGGTGCGACTCCGGTCCGGAGTGAGCGAAGCTCATTATCATTTAAAGGCATATGCACTGAAACGGCGTGCTGAAAACAGAGCTGTTTTTGACCAGGTAAAATTAGTGTTTTCTTAAAATATGTATACTGTTATATAAATATGTATACGGTATACTGTCCTTGTCCAGAAAAGAAATAGAGACATCATCAAAGTAGTCCATGTGACATCAGTGGGTTAGTTACAATGTTTTGAAGCATCGAAAATACATTTTGGTCCAAAAATAACAAAAACTACGACTTTATTCAGCATCGTATTGTCTTCTGGTTCTGTTGTGGATCCGCATTCAGTGACGCTGCTGACGTAAGACGCTGCTGACGTGTATCTGGTGCGTCCGTGTATTTGGGTTCAAATAAATATGGCTGGGCTTGGGTGAGAGCTGTTTTACACCCTGACAGTATATGTGCCAGTGTTCCCTTTTGCCCACACAGCTTGCAGTTAGGATCTTCCCTCAGCCCCCATACATGTAAGTGTGCTGGTGAAAGGAAGGGTGTCATGGACAGATCACAGAAGGAAGGAAATTTGGTAGGGCTCCAGCCGCCACAGCTCTTGCTAGGAGATCTTGCACTTGGGAAGGTCCCATTTTGTCCATGCGCCCTGGGATCCTTGTTCCACTGCCCTTGCCATCCGCCTTTCCTCCTCACGGCCCCGCACCTCAGCCTGAACCATCTCCTGCCTGCTCTTTACACCTGCGCTTCTCCACTGCTGGCAGAGCCGAGTCCTCTCCGTCCGACGCAAGGGCTTCCAAGGATGTCTCGCAGCCTCAGAGCACTCACAGCCTGCTCTACAGCTGTACTGGTAGAGCCCATTTGCCTCCAGACCTGGTTGTGACCCCTACTGGCCTCACCAGGTCGTCTTTGGAGTCTCTGAGGCTAAGTAAGACTCTACACTTTGTCACCTTAAACTCCTCTATGACGGAGAACAGGGGAAGTGACCAAATGTAGAGGCCCACTGAGGAAAAACTTGGGGGAATCCCCAACCTAGCCTCGTGAGACCATCCTGATCTCGCAAGCTTTCAAGGTTTCACTCGCAGATCAGTCTGGATACTTTCCGTTAAAGAAAATTTGGGAGCAGTTCACCAAACGAACGTCCAATCAGCGTTGGCTTTGAGGCGGGTTGAGGTGTGACGCAACGAGAAGCGCGTCAGTTCAGTCTAAAGAACATGTCGGCTTCAGCGGATGAAACTAGCATCAGCGTGGCTATCGAGCAAGTTTTATCGGAATTACAGAGTATTTCTTCACTGAAAGAAGAGCAAAACACTGCTCTGGAGGCTTTTCTCAGAGGAAAAGATACGCTCTGTTAGTACGTCATATGCTTCGTTGATCTGATTGGTTGATTTGGCCCGTCTATCACCAACATAGGCCAATCAGCTAACCAGTATTTTCGCCCCTTACCAAAACTACTTCAACGGAAGGTTTCCAGATGGATATGCGGAGCAAATCCATCTGGCGGAGTCAGGTTATCCCCAACCACCTTCTGATATAAACATCCATTTAAGGTTTTGTCAAGCCAACATTCAAAGTTTGTTTTGATGTACTTACCTTATCTAGTTTTCTATTTGATTAGGGTGGGTTCTTTAAAGGTCACTTTATCATGGATAACAGTACCTTCGTTATCAACAGTCAAGGAGTAATATCACTCCGGAGCTACACTTCCTTGGATAGAGAAACTGAAGACAATTACATCCTACAGGTACAAAGAAATCACATTCATTTCTTAAATCCAGCTATTTACAAAATGTTCAGGATGACTATTCACTCTGAATGGGATGCTTGCATTGTCTTTCTCAGGTTGTAGCTGTAGACCAGCCTGTCGATGGTTTAAGCTCCACAGCTCAGGTCATCATCACTGTTCTGGACGTCAACGACAACAACCCACAATTCCTTCCTCTCCCAGAGCCCATTGAGATTAAGGAAGGTGCGTACACACCCTCATCACCTGGAGAGGTGTGCAAAATCTCAGCCACAGACGCTGACATTGGAGACAACGGTCGTGTCACCATCACTACTTCCTCACACAGTGAAATATTCAGCTTCAGAGAGGTGAGGGGACTTACGAGGAAGGCAGCTGTCACTGTGCCTACAGTGCATGATATCATGATTTTATAAATATGAAATTGTAATGTCAATGTTTAGATCTAATTTATTTTGTAAAAAAAAACGTGCTTATTTCATTCACTTGCAGGATGGGACTCTCCTAGCCATTGAGGAGCTGGATCGGGAGACACAGGATGTGTATGATGTGGTCATTGTTGCTATGGATCATGCAATCCCACAGAGAAATGTACAGCAATTACATCTATTCATTTGTATAATTGCATGATAGAAATATGTGTAGTTCAATTCACTTTAAGATTGGAACATTCTGTGGCATTTCCTACCCAGATTTACAAAAAAAATCCAAAAATTACTGAGCACATGGCAGACAAAAAAAACCCAAACGTATGTATATATATATATATATATATATATATATATATATATATATATATATAAAGCATGCCAATTATATATATATATATATATATATATATATATATAATCTTATTGGCATGCTTTATGCATACTGTATCTGGAAGGTTGTAAAGGGTTTTATCTGTCTGCCTGCATAGAAAGTTGATTCCAATGAAGAACTAGTTGACTGATTGGCCATAGCTTCAGGTAACCTGGGTACCTAATAATAGTTAAATCCTTACAAGTAAACTACTGTTAATTACAGACATTAAGTTAGATACTAGACATTGCAAATATGAACTTTTGGTCCGCACTACAAATGGTTGCTTGGGTTAATTTTCTGCAGAACATCACCACAGTGAGGGTCAGTATCACAGACGTCAATGACAACGCTCCAGTTTTCAGCTCTGACACCTACAGCAAAAGCATTCTGGTTAAAGACGCCAAGGTTGGAGAGGTGCTGCTGACGCTCTCGGCCACAGATAAAGATGCTGGAAACAACGCGCTAATTAGTTACAGGTAAGCTTAAGCTAACTAAACTTCCATTAGGATCAATAATATGAAGGCAAAACCATGGACACACTTACCTACATCCCTCCTTTAAGACAGATCCATGAATGTTGTCTTTCTGTAGTTTCTCTGAAGGCTCCTCAATAGTCGCATTGGATGCTGAAACAGGAGACATCACTTTGACCTCTGACCTTAGCGAGGTCAGAGAAGACACGCTGCTAAACCTCACTGCTATAGCGACAGATCATGGAACACCACCAGAATCTGATGAAGGTTTGGGCTTAGTTTGCGTAATTCCTTTAGTGAATCTGGCGTTAAAACAATGCAGATAATTTGAGCAAATAAACAATTCTTATTCAAACCTTATTCTTCAATATTCAAACCTGATCTGATAAACATGTCAAGATTAACATATTTCTTCTCTCTGTAGCCGAAGTCTTGATATACTTCAAAATTGCCTCTCTCACTGAGAGTGTGAGTTTTGAAAGCTCCTCCTACAAGTTCACAATAAAGGAGAATGAACCTGAGGTCTCAATAGTGGGCAAGGTCAAGGCATTAACAGAAAGTCCACTGGCTACGGTCAGCTATAACATGAAGTCACACAAGCATGTCTTCTCTGTGGATGGTGAGGGAACCATAAAAGCTCTGAGACCGCTGGACAAGGAGGAAGAGGAGTGGTACATCCTCACAGTAGAAGCCATAGACTCCAGAACTCCTCCAAACACTGCAGAGACAACGGTACTATTCTTACTTTAAACTAAGGCCAGAAACAAACTCTACACAAGTGCACAATTTATGTTCATACATAATGTACTATAAATATAAAATGTGTTAATGCTTGCTTTATCCCCCATTAAAGCAACACTGGCAATGCAATTTGCATCACATTTGCATTCTGACACATTTCAAAATGCAATGACACAGGCTTGTGCCTCTAGAAGTGTTTGCGTTCACATACTGTACTTACATAGAGTATGTTTCTGGCTTAAGTCTTACTCTTCAAGCATGTTAAAGGCAAAGTTTTTCTTCTTAAAGAAAGCTAGCACAGAGATTATTGACTTTCTTTCTCTCACAATCTTCAGGTCAGCGTTCAGGTTGAGAACGTGAATGAGGCTCCTGTGTTTGTCGCTGAAATATATGAAGCAGCGATTTTCAGTATCTCTCCATACAAATTCTCTATAGTGAAGGTCCAGGTGAGTGTGGGTGGGCATAGACATCAGTTATAAATGCAGTGGATGTACTCAGATCTATTTTATAATTAGTGGTGTTCACTAAGGCAAACATTACTGTTACTGTTGCTATTGCTCATACTAAGGGGCTAGTGATTTGTTAAGACCCTTGACCCTAAGTAATACATTTCGGCATCCCTTGTAGCTCATCCCATGCCATCTGTGCTATGAACATGAATGATTCCGCAAATCACAGGTCTTATTAAGAAGATGTATGCTGGTATTATTCAAAGTGATCAGACCATGATTCATGTTGTTTTTGACCATGTTTTTGTAGTAAATGTGGTTGAAATGTGGTGGTGTGTCCCTCAGGCATCGGACCCTGATGTGGGCGAGAGCTCAGAACTGCAGTATTCCCTGCTGGAGTCCACAACTCTGCTGGATGTGGAGGCAAGCACTGGTCAGGTCTACGTACTGGATGCATCCAGTTTTAAAGACAATCTGTTCACCTCTCAGGTTAAAGCCACTGATAAACATGGGCTGTTCACGACTACAACACTACAGGTGAGCAGAAACAGAGAGAAAAAAGAGAATGCTTTTGAAAGACTCTTTCAAATTACCAATTGCATCTTGATTGAGAGAGCAGTGAAACAGAGTAGTCAATCCAAAGATTGCGTTCTTATGTTTGCCTGCAGATTGAAGTGAAAGAAAGTGCACAACGTGACAGCGTAATCTCCCTAAACCAGCCCGTATACATAGTGGAGAAAAAGATACCAGAGATGGAAGAGTGAGTAATCTATGTTCGTTATTGAAACATGTTATTCAGACAAAATAAGAGCATTTTCAGTTGTGAAGTGAAGTGTTAATATGTTTTTTTGATATAAGAATGTAAGTGGTGGAAACATGTTTAAGGATTAATTAACCCAAAATAAATATAAACATGTTACTCACCCTCATGGCATTCCGAACCTGTGTGCTGCTGTGTTTTCATTGAAACACACAGAAAAAAAATGTTCTTAGTTATTTTTTCATTAAGACCAAAAAAGCATAATAAAAAAGTAGTGCATATGACTTGGGTATTTCCAAGTCTTCTGCATAATTTATTTTGTGTATAGAACAGACTAAAATATATGCCATTATTTACAGAAAGCATCTTCTCTACTGAGCGGTTAGCTCGGGGTATTTTGTGTTCTATACACCATTGTGTATTTTTTTTTCTCAGATCCATGGGGAAAGTTTTAGGCTGGACTGTGAAAATCCTCAGTGTGAGAGCTGAGGATGGGAATGAGATGCGCACCATTCTTAGAGAATCTACTGCCAAGACTTACGTCAGTTTCATTGCCATGGACTCCAGTGGTGCGCTCATCCAAGCCACGGTGGTCAAAGAGTAAGTTGAACTAATATTAGTTTATTCAGACTGATCTAATGTGAAAGCTGATGTGCAAATTTATAAGTAACATGTTTACTATAAATGCAGTTATAATGGTTGTAGCCTTGTGGTCAGTGCTCTGACTTTAAATTGGTTATAATTTTAATCAGTTCTAAAAAAGGATCTAAATACAGTCATTTTTATTTGAACTCTGGCTGCCCAAAAGGCTATTGGTTTGCCAACTATGTTCGTGTAAGAATACCAGTAAGGGATTTGAATTATGTGACAAGTGCGAGTGCTACAATTGCATGAATGCACAAACTTGTAACATCACAATATGCAGATATGTATCCACCTTGAAAAGTATTCCTCCTCAGAATTATGATTTATAAAGGTTTACAAATCCAATATATATATGAATACTTTATGTAAGTGCTTTAACAAAAGTATAAGCTATAAATATGAAAAAATTAATGTATGTGCATTAACAAAAACATATACTCTTCAGTCTTCACATTTCCCTCTGGCCTGCTTGCCTGAGTTACATCTATAATTAGGATGAGAGTGTTATGGGCAGCATCTGAAATATCTTCACTCCCACAGGAAACTGAACAGTAAGAACGAAGATTTAACATCTGAACTGCAGAAGGTTTTTGGTCCTGGTTTGGAAATCAAAGTGGAGGACAGTTCTGGAGACTCTGGAGAATCCAGTCAAGCCGTCACAATCGCTCTCATCGCTGTCAGTGTTGTGCTGGCTGTAATCATTGGGACTTTAGTGTTGACGATTGTCCATCTTGTCAAGTAAGATATTACTGGCCATGTAACTAACTATCTATCTATCTATCTATCTATCTATCTATCTATCTATCTATCTATATATATATCTATCGTGTGTGACAGAATAACTAACTTTTCAACTAACCTGAAAAGAATTCCTAGTTGAAAAATAAGCTTAAAGTCAACATGAAATCAGGATTGATTAGATTGTCTGTTCTGTTTCACATGTACTATACAGCTTTCCTAAAATGCTGTAATGTAATGCAGTTATCTTTAGTGATAAAATGATGTTTCATGTTGAACATTTCTCATGTTTTAGGGGTATTTTTTTTAAGTGAAGAAAATGATTATGTTTGGTAAATTAGTTATAATACATATTTTTGCTGCCTCAGGGAAGAGGGCACTGATTCTGACAGACAGAGTTTAAATACTGCCGTTGATTTACCTGAAAGAAGACACAGTATTGACAACCTTATTAACCTCAACAAGTAAGTGCAAAAATATTGTTAAAGGTCTGATACAAATAGTTTGAAAAGATTGTTCTCAAATACAAAATATGCATCAGTTACCATGTTTTTATCTGCATTGATTTGTTCTGAGATGTTTGACTAAACATGTTTCTTCTTTTGTTAACAGAGACCAAGAACCAATAAAGGTAAAGCCCCCTGCTGTAACAACAAACTCACAGAGTATAATTCATTAAGTATCTAAATTCTTATTTATAATTTTGTTCCACATGTTTTGTGTGTTTCCCAGGATGAGGTTACAGAGAAATTATGACAGAGAATCTGAGAATGGAAGTGATAATCGTGGAAACAGCATCTCTGCCCTCTGAAAACACCCTGATGGATCAAAGCTCCTCACTTCCTCTCAGTGGTGTACAAGACTTCATGAACTTATGTCTTGATTAAGTAACATTTATAGCCCTAATCCTAAACTTGAGGTGTAGGCATAAGGGTTGAGTTCCTAACATGGAGGACAACACGAGCATCAGGGCTTCTTAAGACAGAAATCAGGCTCTGGGCTTCAGCATTACAGGATTAACATCTCTGATCACGTGTCCTCAGTTCCAGGATCAGCCGTCATGCGACTCTCACAATGACAAACTCAAGTCACAACAGACACAACACAGGGTGAATTCCCTTCAAAGAGACGAGCATCACTCTGCTCCACTCATTACGCATTACTGTCTCATAGTGGCTGTCTGGATCACCCGACATGAAGCCAGACGTCACTGACACTTTATTCCGAATTGAAATGTTATTTAAAAACAGAATTCAAACTGAAAAATACAGCTGTTAAGACACATGTAGCACTGTAGAGCAAACAGGAGAGATGGTGCTGGATACGCCAGTCATTGGATTGATTTGCAAGGAATACAAGAACTGCCAAATGTATAAATGTAAATAAATGTTGTTGTATTTGTTTTTATATGGACTCCGTGTCTTTAATTCACATTGATTTGGCATTTGGTAAAAAACTAACAAGCATTAAAAATGTGATATTTAGTTAAATTTCCAGATACAATATCAGATAAATTGTACTAATAATTGTGCAATTACTTCTTTGAAGTGACCATCACATTTAAATTTCAATAACGGTCCCATAAAAGGGCCCTTAATGAAGGAATTTGGCTGCTTGCTTTGGTTTGGATTTTCACTTCACATAACACACAGTCACCAAATTGTCTAATTGTTACTTTTGCTGATGTATTCAATTTATGTGTATTGGGTTAAATGTTGGAAGAAAACCTTGCAACATTTGTTTTATGATGTATGTTACACATTTCCTTTGGGAAGATTTCTTATTTGTCTCATTAAATTGTGAGTTAAGTCTGTCAATTCAAGATGACAATAAAGTAACTCATTCCACGCGGTATGTGGGCCAGATGAAAGTGTCAGCTGTGGGCCGGATTTGGGCCACAGCAATTTTGGTGTCTGGGCCAGATGTGGGCCAGTTCTGCTTCATTTGTTTTGTTTACGGCTGACATGCGGCATTGCTATGGCTTAATTGTGGCCCAAATCTGGCAAACAGGAGTGGACCGCCCAAGTGCCATCATTCCACGCGGTATGTGGGCCAGATGAAAGTGTCAACTGTGGGCCGGATATGGGCCACAACAATTTTGCTATCTGGGTATGTATTGCATCTAGCAGACCAGCACTACTGTGATTGGTCAGGATGAAATCTGCAGTAGCTTTGCATTCAACTTCAGAGTGAATATAATAGAGCCTGGAAGCTTTTAACATTAACATCTATTGTTGTGGACATCTCAAAGTGTTTGTGTTTAATCAGCCTCACTGCTTTCATTGATTAGGCTTGGGCAGGAGATACACACATCTCTATGTAGAACTAAAAGGTGTTGGGTTTTTTTCAGTACACAGTACAAAGACATTTTTACAGACCATAACTCCTGGAGGGAAACAGCACATGCAACAGCACCCTCTGAAGGTCAGGCGGAGCAGAGTGCGTACATTCAAAGACATTTATCTAGACTAGAGCATCTACCAGTGTTTGTGAAGGGTATGTTGATAGCCCCTGGTTTAATAAAAATACAGTTTGTAAAGGGATATGCTGTTTTGATAGCCCCTGGTTTAATAAAAATACAGTTTGTAAAGGGGTATGCTGTTTTAAAGCCCCTGGTTTAATAAAAATACAGTTTATAAAGGGGTATGCTATAATAAAAAATAATACAAAATATGAACACGTGCATATTCCTGTCAGTATTATAGACGTATTTTGATGGTAATATACTGACCGTGAATCCTGAATTTCGAGTTATTTCCTTAGGCTTTGATTCTGCCCTTTATTTAGCTCTGCAGGGTATGAACCCTTTAAAAGGTAATTGAACATTTCCTCCCACTTACTTTCCATGGTTAAACTACAGTTAGCAGAAAAATAAGCATTAATCAATTAAAAGCAAAACCTTAGTCGATGTGTTTAATTGATTAATGCTTATTTTTCTGCTAACTGTAGTTTAACCATGGAAAGTAAGTGGGAGGAAATGTTCAATTACCTTTTAAAGGGTTCATACCCTGCAGAGCTAAATAAAGGGCAGAATCAAAGCCTAAGGAAATAACTCGAAATTCAGGATTCACGGTCAGTATATTACCATCAAAATACGTCTATAATACTGACAGGAATCCTGAATTTCGAGTTATTTCCTTAGGCTTTGATTCTGCCCTTTATTTAGCTCTGCAGGGTATGAACCCTTTAAAAGGTAATTGAACATTTCCTCCCACTTACTTTCCATGGTTAAACTACAGTTAGCAGAAAAATAAGCATTAATCAATTAAACACATCGACTAAGGTTTTGCTTTTAATTGATTAATGCTTATTTTTCTGCTAACTGTAGTTTAACCATGGAAAGTAAGTGGGAGGAAATGTTCAATTACCTTTTAAAGGGTTCATACCCTGCAGAGCTAAAGGTTCTAACTCGAGGTTCTAGCGTTTGGCGCCATCTGACCGAGATTAAACACATCGACTAAGGTTTTGCTTTTAATTGAACATTTCCTCCCACTTACTTTCCATGGTTAAACTACAGTTAGCAGAAAAATAAGCATTAATCAATTAAAAGCAAAACCTTAGTCGATGTGTTTAATCTCGGTCAGATGGCGCCAAACGCTAGAACCTCGAGTTAACACGATTTCACGTTTTAACGGTTTACACGGCCCTGAGGAGCGGTGAGCTCAGCTGTCTGTTAATTAACTGCGTCTTTAACGGACAGCTTTTACTGTCGCTTAGTTACGTGCATCCTGTCACAGTTTAAGCTGCCCTTTCAACCATCTTGTCACAGTTAAAATCAGTTAGTAAAGTAATTCGCCTTTGGCTAAGCCACACCCTAGAATGTAGATTGACCAATCACAGCGCAGCCAAGAACGAGCTCCCACTAAGAGGTCCAACACTCATATTTTTGATCTCGGCAGGCTATTACCGTCGTAGTTTTATCAAAAATATGGTTAAACGTTGTGCCTGGGGCATTTGTAACACAGATACGCGTTTCCCAGAGAGGTTGGAGGGGGTGTCCGTTTTTTTCCCTTCCCAAACCGAAGTCAAATCCTGACAAGTGTCGTCTAGCTAGCACGCGCTGCTAATAAATACAACTTTATACTCGCGTAGTCCGTTTGCTTTGTAATAACGATTATAGAAGTGAATACAGTCCTACCCAGCTTGCATTAACAGGGTTGCTCCTTGATATTGTTAGTCCCAGCCTCCGTCTCGATTAGTAGGATTTGCGGTGGGTAATTTTTTGACTGTGACCGGATTGCTTTTGCCTCTATTTGGATGCCTTGTTGTTCCTTGCGTTTCACCTGTATGTCGTGAATATAGCCTTCGAACGTATATTGCAGCCGCTTTTGCCTACTTCTATCGGACACTTTATTTGCTGCTTTATAAAAGTTTGATAAAATTTCAGCAGGAAGAGCTGTCACAGCATAAGCCATGTTGAAACCAGAGCCCAGATGAAGTTCGTTTGTCGGACGTAGCAACAGTAACTAAGGGGGGCGGGGCTTAGCCAAAGGCGAATTGCGTCACTGCAGCTGCCGTTAAAAGCTCCGGTTCCCATAGAAACCTACATTCACATTTACTGGTCTATCCTGAAAAATAAGCCTTTTTAACGTTATTTCAGCATTAAAAACAACATTTGGGACAGTTAAATTCAGATTTTGTTGCTGATTTGATATTTAATTGAGAGCTAATTCCCCCATTCAAACAGATAGGACTTTTTTTTAATGCCCGAAATAGGGACTTTATGGACACTTTTCTGAATCTGAATGGCAGTGAAGCGACGTAGCTGGTACGAGTAACACCAGTAACAGTTACTGTAACACCATGGTGGATGTAGTACATTCGAATTTCATTCATACTACACAACACACATTCATACTATAATATACTTTTTAACAGTTGCAAAGTAAGTTCAAATTCAAATGTAGATCATACCTAAAGTATGCGTTTGTTTTCGGACACGCAGGCTCAAACTGAGCTTGACGACATAGATGTGACGTGAGCAACCTGTCTGACAGTTGTCTTCTGTGCCAAGAGGAATCTGAATCATTCCCTTCCGAATCTTGCAGAGACGGAGAGCGTGAGTAGGAGTAGACACGCTCCTAGAGTAGACCTTCCCCACATTAAATCTGTGAAGATCTCAGCAGAGGAGGAGTAAACAACTCAAACAGCATTACCAGCTTCACTTATTACTTACCAGATTTATTTTCTTTAATTTCCGTTTTAATGAAATCAATAGTTGTTTTTTAAAGTCACCATGATTGGTGGTTAGCGTTTGCTTTAGTTGGACTCTTGACCCTTGACTTTTTAGTATAACATTTTCTCTGGCTGCTATAATTGTGTGTTTATAAAGAGAGAAAATGAGATCAGGTGATGTTGGCGGTTTATTGATGACGACGACGATATCATCATGTAATTGCCTGAATCCCTGATCTTATTCAGTGTCTTATGTTTTGATTATATAGGACTTGTGTTTTTAATATTGTTTTATAATAGAAGCCTTTTCATTTTACAGCATGAGAGCAATGTTGTTTATCAAATAATATAAAGGATTGTAAAAACATTTAGTGCATTAAACTTTTTTCTCTACATTATTACTTAGCCATCAAGAATCAGTGTATGACTCTCAACAATGGTGACAATCATTGAAATGCTTCATGCTGCAGTGCATGCTGGGTACCCCCAATCAAAACTCAACCATATCTCCCAGCATGCATTGCGGCATTAATAAATTATGCAGCTGGATTTATTGTAGCTTGTTTTATGCTCAGAGTTGATCTGATTATCAGGATATTTTGTTTGATTGTCACCATTGTTGAGATTCATTTGGTGTTACTTGATGTCTGTGTCTAAGTAATGCCATAGATGAAAGGTTTTTGTGCACTAAATAGTTTTTAAAAACCAAGTAAATTATTTGATAAACAACACTGCTAGATATGCTGTAGAATCAAAATGACTTATATTATGAATAAAACAATATTAAAACCACAAGTCCTATAATCAAAGCATTAGACACTGAATAAGATGAGGGATTAAGGCAATTACATGATGATATCGTCGTCATCATCACCTGATGTCATTTTCTCATGGCTTTTTTAGCTACAACAATTGTGCTTTATAAACACACAATTATAGCAGCCAGAGAAAATTTTATATTAAAGAGTCAAGGGTCAAGAGCACAACTAAAGCAAACGCTAACCACCATCATCGTGACTTTACAATACAAAATATGATTTCATTAAAAAGGAAATTACATAAAGTAAATCTGGTTAGTTTTAAGTGAAGCTAGTAGTAAGTGTACGGCCATGCATTTCACCTTTTTGTTTGGTTTATTCCAACCAAAATTCAACGACTGCCCAACGTTGGAGCTTGACGTCAAACAAACATTGGATTTCCATGTAAATCCTCCATTGGATTTAGACATCAACCCCATTTTCAACCAAAATCCAACGTCTGACTGACATTGTAGTCTATATCCTGTGCCTGCTGGGTTATTATTTAGGAAGAAATCATGTAAGTGTAACAGTCATAGTTACAAAATTAACTCTGATAGGATGATCCCTTCCCCAACATGATCTTGTATCTTTAAATCATCCTATTTTGTTGTTATGAGCAGTTTTATTATCCTTCCTATTAATCCGCTCACTTACTAAATAAGTAAATATTTCAAGTTAAAATGATTCCATTATGTGAAAGAAAAAGAGTGTGAGGTGATACAAGAAGCCAAGTAAAGGTCAATAGCAAAGTCTATCGGTTAAAAATCTCAGATATCCTCAAATTAACTTGTAACATGAAACTATTTCCGTACAGTCCCTCCCACATTACTCCTCATTACTGGCCTTTATGAAGCACCTTTGATACTTGCTTACACCAGAGAATAACTGTTTATGGCACACAATAAAGAACAGCTCAGAGAGGGAGAAATTACACAAGGAATATTCATTCTCTTCCCTGCCAGCCTTCATAATACAGGCGGCACTGACAGTGAATTATGGAAAAGATGAATTTATTCTCGGTTTTATTTATTTTAGCTTGTCTTCATGTCCACAGTGCTAGGAGTGTTATTGGTGAGTCAGAATTAATTCATAACCAGCTGAAGTATAAATTTTAAATTCAAACATTTGGATGTGAGGCTTAACTTACTTTGATAAGATAAATCTAGTCCTATATATTTAGTTCTAGCTGTTGTCTACTGTTAAAAAGCATCTTTTACTTCCAATAAGGTAAAATGCTTGTCAGGATTTAAAAGGAAACCGCCTTATTCAATAACATAAGGGAAATGATTTAAGGTTGGTCTAGCATTACAGCATTTAATAACAAGCTGGAGCAATTATTAGTTGGGATGAATGAAAATAAAGTGTCTATAATTTGCGGGGACTATAAATCTTTTGAATGTGTCTAATCATACTGGTAGTTTAGATTTTCTTGATTTAATGTATAGTAGAGGTCTTTATCCTACCATTACTAGGCATAGTCGAATAAATTCCAGTTGTGCCACATTAATTGATAACATTTTTGTAAATATATTTGAAAAAACGGTCAAAAGTGGTCTTTTGATAAATGATACAACTGATCATTTACCGATATTTATTACTTACCTCTGTGAAGTAAAAATAAATAGTAAAGTTATTAGTTTAAGAACGGAGGAAAGACTAAATAGAATTAGGGATGATCTTGAACAATGGGACAATGTTTATAGTACAAATAATGTTAATAAGGCTTATGATTTTTTTTTTTTAAAGTATCTATGGTTATATAATAAAAATTGTTCAATTAAAATATTGAATGATAAAGCAAGAAAAAAAAAAAAAACTTGGTTACCGAAGGGTATATTGAAATCGTGTAAAAAGAAGAATAAGCTTTTTCGGGACTTTGTAAAATATCGGACTGTAAATGCAGAAAAATAATATAAAGCCTATAAAAATAAGCTGACTACTATAATGACACGTGCAAAGAAAGATTATTATATAAACTTGTTGATAGATAATAAAAGTAATGTCAAAAGAATGTGTAAAGTCTTAAAGGGATACTCCACCCAAAAATGAAAATCCTGTCATCATTTACTCACCCTCAAGTTGTTGCAAACCTGTATGAGTTTCTTTCTTCTGCTGAACATAAAACAAGATATTTTGAAGAACTTTGGCACCATTGACTTCCATAGTATTTTTTTATTTCTACTATGGAAGTCAATGGTGCCAAACAACTGTTTGGCTCCAATCGTTCTTCAAAATATCTTCCTTTGTGTTCAGCAGAAGAAAGAAACTCATACAGGTTTGCAACAACTTGAGGGTGAGTAAATGATGACAGGATTTTCATTTTTGGGTGGAGTATCCCTTTAAGGGAGGTTATGGGCAGTGAAATGAATTATTGTCAGCCATTATACTTAATGAATGAACAGAACGTCGAGATAAGTGGTGGAAAAATGGCTGATGAATTTAATTCATTTTTCTGCAATGTTGGTCCAAATCTTGCCAAAACTATTCCACTACATAATGAAAATAAAAGCTGGACAGGTGAAAGCAGAGTCATGCAATCTCTTTTTGTTGATGAAGTTAGTGAGAGTGAAATTATTTCTACTGTCTCTAAATTAAAAAGTAAACATTCATGCAATAGTGATGGCTATATGTATATTGTTAAAGAAACTATAAGTTGCATTAGTAGACCATTAAAATATATAATCAATTTGACTTTTAATACAGGTTTCTTTCCAGATAAAATGAAGGTGGCTAAAATGATTCCGATTTTTATATCTGGTGATAGGCATAGTCTCACAAATTATGGGCTATATCTTTGCATTCTCAATTTTCAAAAATTCTGGAGAACCTTTTTGTTAAAAAATTGGATTATTTTCTTGAAAAACATTCTTTGATACATGATAATCAGTTTGAGTTTCGAAGCACCCGCTCAACAGCTAGTGCTTTGATGAAAATCACAGAAGACATTACTACAGAATTGGAGAATAAAAATCACACAGATGGTGTTTTTATTGACCTTAAAAAGGCCTTCGACACTCTTGATCATGGTATATTGATATCTAAATTACAGACATATGGATTTAGAGGTGTAGTATTAAACTGGATTATTAGTTACTTAGAAAATAGACAACAATATGTAGGCCATGAATCTAAGTTGGAAATAATACAGTGTGGAGTCCCTCAAGGCTCTGTGCTGGGGCCTAAATTATTTCTGTGATGAATCAAAGATTTTACGTTTTAGTCTTTTTGCGAACGATACTATTTTTTTTTTGTATCGGGGAAGAACATAAAAATATTAATGAAAACTATTGAACAAGAATTGGTCCTACTTCAGAAATGGTTTAATAAAAATAAACTGTCATTAAATTTAAGTAAAACAAAATTTATGTTGTTTACAAATCAAAAATGCCCTGAAAATGTTCGTTTGACTTTAAATGGAATAACTATTGAGAGAGTGTCAGAATTTAGGTTTTAGTACTCATTGACGAAAAATTTTAATGGAAGTCACACATAGCTTATGAAGAAATAAAATTTGTAAAAACATTGCCGTTTTGAGTAAAGTAAAGTCTATGTTAAATTATAAGGCAATGAGAATCCTATATTGTTCCTTTATTTTGCCATATTTGATGTATTGTTTGGAGATATGAGGTAATTCTTATTTCACTAATTTAATGCCCTTATTTATTTTGTAAAAAAGGGCCATAAAAATAATTAATAGAGTTACTCCAAGAGAATATACTACAGGACTGTTTCTGGAGTCAGGACTACTCAAATTGAAGGATTTGGTTGCTTTACAAACTTTATTAGTTGTTCATAAAGCAAAACACTGCCTGTTACCGCATGTACTGCAAACCCTTTTTACTGTAAATAGTGAGACAAGCAAAATGACTTTTGCTGGAAATACCCTCAAACTAATGTGCGTTTCAGTTTCTGGTGTAAAAAGATGGATTTTTTTAGAAAATGATCTAAAAAGTTGTTCAAACATTCTACAATTAAAAAACAAGTAGAAACAGAAGATACTTAATTTATATAAAGATTAATGTGAAAATTGATCAAATTATAACAACAATAATGGTCTCGTTGATGTTTTTGTTGCTAGAGTTGTCATCATTGCATCATTGTTGTTTTTGTTTGTTTAGTGTTGTGTAAGCAGAATTAATAAGAAGAATTTTTTTTAAATGGAAAATTGTTAAAATTGAAAGTAGATTATATCTGGTCTATTTTGTTATTTTGTGTTGTTGTTATCTTTTGTCATGTCGGTGAGGCCATCTAATTTGTAATTTGTTTTATTATAAGAATGGGGTAGGAGTTTATAAGATTTTTTTTCTTCATCCTACTCCTGTTCTTCTTGTCATGGAATGTACTTTTGTTGTGTTTGTTGGATTTGTTAAATTGCTGTTGTTGCATTTCGTGTTGCATTACCATGAAAAGAGAATACATAAATAAATTAAATGAAATGAAATATTGGAGTAATATTCATTTTTCAATCCGAGAATGACAACGGTCTGTCCACTTTCCATAGCATATCAGTAAAAATAATGAAAATTTAAATAATTATTAAAACGGTATGCTATTGTTTAAATTGTTATTCATCTTGTTGTTACTGTATTGTGTGATTTAGTGTATTTTGTACTACCATTTTGGGCTTTAAGCGGTTTGTTAAGTCCTCAAACCAATGACTTGTTTGTGTTTAAGGTACTTTACCTATAGACTGTGCAGCTGGAACCAATGGCAGAATTGGGGAAATCCAGGAGGGATATGAAGGTGAGAAATGTCAACAATATCAGATGCTTCTTTTCACATTTAAAAGCAAAAAAAAAAAAAAAGGAGCAAAAATTTTGATTATTTTATTTCAATGTAAATTATATGATTTTTACTGAGACATAAAATAATTTATATTTGATAAAATAAAATAAAAATCATGTGTGGTCATTTAAAATGCAATTGCTTGGGAATATTACAAGAGTAGTAATGCAAGAACAATACTGGCATTCTCTAGCATTTATGTTTAGACTGTCTGGCAGAAGAATATTTAAATATCTGATCTGGCCTTCAGGAGTTGTAGAGATTGTCACTAATATTGGACCTGATGATCGTCTGGTGCTGGAGTCATACCTCTTTCCCATTGGTGTAACATTTCTGGAGCTGATTTACTCTAATGAAGACTCAACCCATACGGTGCGAACCGTCAAACCACTGGATGCTGATGCACTAACGGAGGTTTGTCCCTCACTGATCCACATATATAGAAAGAGAGAGAGAGAGAGAGAGAGAGAGAGAGAGGAGAGGAGATATATATATATATATATTTTGAGATATGAGATAAGTAATTATCTCTTTCCATTTTCTCAATTTTTATATCTTCAATGGAATTTATCATTAACTACAAACAAACAATAGCTAGTTGGTTGGTATTACATTTTATTTTTTTAATCTCATAAAGAAATGTCACATGTCTCTTTGTGTGTTTTATTTCTTCTAGTCAGGAGGGGTTTTGTATTATTCACTCACTTGCCCAACCCCGTCGGTAAGTTTAAACAATAACATTATCAAATTATTTAATAAGACAAAGTATTCAGCACATAAACCTTCACTATAACTATCACTTCATTTTCCATTTCAGCTGAAAAACATCAGGACGTTAGAAGTTCAGGATGTCAATGACAATCCTCCGATCTTCCAGAGTAAAACATACAGCGCCACAGTGTCAGAAGTGTGTGTGTAATGTCACATCTTTAAACAGCAGAAGTGTGTTTAGTCACTCAGAGACTCACATCTCTTTGTAAACTGTGTCTTTTGCTCCAGACGACAGCTGTGGGTTCAGATGTGCTCAGGCTTATAGCGGAAGATGCAGATATTTCTCCAGAAAACAGCAATATTACATATTCTATACTGGTGAGTCATTAATGATTCCCATATTTTTTATATAATATCATACTAGGCTTCCACAAAACTGCATTACTGGTATCAGGCACTAGATTACATTTTCAACAGGACTGTCAATCAATTAAAGTATCAATCATACCTAATCTCATGGGTTTTTTTAATCATTTGTATTCATGCAAATTCTTTTTAAGGAAAGGAAACTAAATAATATATTTAATTAGTAGCACAGCTTGTGTCCATGAATTACATTTATATTCATCACCTCATCTTCACTAACAGCCTCCAGCACCAGATGATTTTGAAGTGAGAAGTGACGGAAACATCAGGCTGAAACAACGTCTGAACTACAACAATGCTCAACAGCACATCTTCACCGTGCAAGCTACAGTAAAGACAAACTCTCTGACATCCCACTAAACTCCAGATTACTTTGATCACTAAACTCCATAGAATTGCTTTGTTAGTTTATTTTTTAAAGGAATAGTTCACACAAACTTTGTCACTGTGTACTCACTCGTAGAACACAAAAGCAAATATTAAGCAGAATGTCCAACCTGCTTTTTCCATGAAAGTAGATGACACAAATTACACAATTTTCATTTTTGAATAAACATTTGTAATAAAACACTGTTTTTTTGTTTGTATTTTTGCAGGATATAGGAGAACTCAATGACACCACAACAGTTACAATAACAGTTGAAGATTTTGACAATCTAAACCCTTATTTTGATCACAGTCTCTACAAGGCATCCATTGAGGAAAATCAGGTAAATGTCGTCATGATCAATATTTAAACGCATGTCTGATCAAACAAATGAACCCTTCATGTCTTTTCTGTCCATGCACAGGTAGGACAGTTTTCAAACGTCACTCCTGAGGCCATAAAAGCTCAAGATGGCGACACGGGCATCAACGAGCCTGTACTTTACAGGATAACAGCAGGTGCTGTAAACAGAAGATTTACAACACACTTACATGACACGAGTCCTAATATAAAAAAAATTCCAAATAAAGTTTCTCTGTAGATGTGTGAGAGCTAGAGTGAAACACTGATTTTAATTCTGATAATACAGAAAATGCCATACTATAGTCAAGCACAGTAATTGTGATAAAACAAGTACTTTACACTGCTAATAACACACTTCTGTTTGAATAAAGAAATATAGTCATATTCTAAATTAAGTTTCTGATAATAACACAGCAAATATCCACATTTCTCTTCCAGTCCTTCCGAATGAATATCAGAGCAACTTTGACATCGATCAAAACAGTGGAGTCATCTCAGTGACAACGGCACTAGACAGAGAGGAAATCGACCAGATAACTGTTCACATACAGGTATCAGACGTTTCTGAAGACATTCATGAATCTGAAGAGGTTTCAGTATTGTGTTTGTTTATATTTTCTATTCACGATTTCCTTTTAAATAGGCAACTCAGCAGGATGATGCCAGTAAGACGGCTAACGCTGTGGTGTCCGTCACCATTGAGGATGTGGATGACAACCCTCCGCAATTTGACCAGGATGAGTACACCGTATCTATTCTGGAAAATTCCCCACAGGATCAGTTTGTGCTTCAGACTAAAGTCACTGATCTAGACCAGGTACAGTTCCTGAAAACATCACTTTGTAAAGTAGATCAAATAAACACAAAAATAAAAAACACAGACTTGCAAACATTAAAATGGTAAACTATTTTTAAACACCAAAAATGATGATCCAATCATCCAGAGCTCCCAACAACTTAAAAACACTAAGCAACCATTTAGCAAAACTCTAGCAACCACTCATTAACAAATTCAAACACTTTAAAGGGTTAGTTCACCCAAAAATGAAAATTATGTCAGTAATTACTCGCCTTCATGGTGTTCCAACCCCGTAAGACTTTCGTTCATCTTCAGAACACAAATTAAGATATTTTTGTTGAAATCTGAGAGCCGTCTCACTCAAAAAGTTTTTTTTTTTTTTTGCACACAAAAAATATTCTCGTCGCTTGATAAACTTAAAGGGGTCATATAATGGTACATGCACTTTTACAAGTTGATTGTACTGAAATGTGTGTTGGCAGTGCCTGTACACAACCATCATATAATGATAAAAATCCATCCAGTGTTTTTGTTTTAATCTCCTTATGTTTTTCCCAGTCTCAAATCGAGCCGTTCGTTTTTGTGACGTCACAAGCTCGCACGCCCCTCCCACGATTATTGATTGACAGCAGCGTTTCAACACAGACCCGCCCTGAGCGAGCTGTCATCGTAGTCCGTCATTGTTGATACGCTGGAGCACTGTCTATGAGCAGAATGGCGTCTAAGCGATTGTGGTGTTCTGTTCTTGGGTGTAATAACGAACACAGTCATTTTGATGTTCCTAAATCCGAACCGCTGAAGACACAGTGGCTGAGTTTTGTTTACGAAGGGAATATTTCCCACGATCAACGCCAATGCGTTCATGTTTGCGCGAATCATTTCTCACCAGACTGCTTTATAAACGAGGGTCAGTATGAGCTAAGAAGCTGCTCCTGAAAAAAGAATCAGTAGCAACTATTTATGTTCCCCTGCACCTCCAGAAGAAGTAAGTGTAAAGTTTTGTTAACATTTATATTAATCTTTGCAAATCGCGAAAAAAGTTTTTCATGACCATTAGTTGTAACCTTTTTACAGTCTATGGTTGTAATGTCAATCTGTCAATGAACTAACGTCTACATCAGTAAACACATAGCGTTCGTACTCTATCAAAGATAGATCAAAGTGACATTACGTTAACCAACCATTCAGAAACGTCCTGTTCAAGCCTTAATTGTCGAACTTCTTTGCAGCCGTCATCTTGTTCCGGCTGCGACTCCGGTCCAGAGTGAGCGAAGCTCATTATCATTTAAAGGCATATGCACTGAAACGGCGTGCTGAAAACAGAGCTGTTTTTGACCAGATAAAATTAGTGTTTTCTTAAAATACTAATGAGAATTTTTAATAAAAGTATATTACAAAGTTTTCATTTAGACCCTAAACATTCATATTAACTTGTACAAAAATGCTATTATATGACCCCTTTAAAGGGTTAGTTCACCCAAAAATGAAAATGATGTCATTAATGACTCATTCTCATGTCGTCCCAAGCCCTGGACCTTCTTGTCCAGAAAAGAAATAGAGACATCATCAAAGTAGTCCATGTGACATCAGTGGGCAGAGCCGAGTCCTCTCCGTCCGACCCAAGGGCTTCCAAGGATGTCTCGCAGCCTCAGAGCACTCACAGCCTGCTCTACAGCTGTACTGGTAGAGCCCATTTGCCTCCAGACCTGGTTGTGACCCCTACTGGCCTCACCAGGTCGTCTTTGGAGTCTCTGAGGCTAAGTAAGACTCTACACTTTGCCACCTTAAACTCCTCTATGACGGAGGACAGGGGAAGTGACCAAATGTAGGAAAAACTGAGGAAAAACTTGGGGGAATCCCCAACCACCTTCTGATATAAACATCCATTTAAGGTTTTGTCAAGCCAACATTTAAAGTTTGTTTTGATGTACTTACCTTATCTAGTTTTCTATTTGATTAGGGTGGGTTCTTTAAAGGTCACTTTATCATGGTTAGTGATACCTTCGCTATCAACAGTCAAGGAGTAATATCACTCCAGAGTGACGCTACCTTGGATAGAGAAACTGAAGACAATTACATCATACAGGTACAAAGCTATCACATTAATTTCTTAAATCCAGCTATTTACAAAATGTTCAGGATGACTATTCACTCTGAATGGGATGCTTGCATTGTCTTTCTCAGGTTGTAGCTGTAGACCAGCCTGCCGATGGTTTAAGCTCCACAGCTCAGGTCATCATCACTGTTCTGGACGTCAACGACAACAACCCACAATTCCTTCCTCTCCCAGAGCCCATTGAGATTCAGGAAGGTGCGTACAAACCCTCATCACCTGGAGAGGTGTGCAAAATCTCAGCCACAGACGCGGACATTGGAGACAACGGTCGCGTCACCATCACTACTTCCTCACACAGTGAAATATTCAGCTTCAGAGAGGTGAGGGGACTTACGAGGAAGGCAGCTGTCACTGTGCCTACAGTGCATGATATCATGATTTTATAAATATTAAATTGTAATGTCAATGTTTAGATCTAATTTATTTTGTAAAAAAGACGTGCTTATTTCATTCACTTGTAGGATGGGACTCTCCTAGCCATTGAGGAGCTGGATCGAGAGACACAGGATGTGTATGATGTGGTCATTGTTGCTATGGATCATGCAATCCCACAGAGAAATGTACAGCAATTACATCTATTCATTTGTATAATTGCATGATAGAAATATGTGTAGTTCAATTCACTTTGCGATTGGAAAATTCTGTCGCATTTCCTACCCAGATTTACAAAAAGAATCCAAAAATTACTGAGCACATGGCAGACAAAAAAAACCAAAACGTATGTATGTATATATACACTCACCGGCCTTTTTATTAGGTACCCCATGCTAGTAACGGGTTGGACCCCCTTTTGCCTTCAGAACTGCCTCAATTCTTCGTGGCATAGATTCATCAAGGTGCTGGAAGCATTCCTCAGGGAGTTTGGTCCATATTGACATGATGGCATCACACAGTTGCCGCAGATTTGTCGGCTGCACATCCATGATGCGAATCTCCCGTTCCACCACATCCCAAAGATGCTCTATTGGGTTGAGATCTGGTGACTGTGGAGGCCATTTTAGTACAGTGAACTCATTGTCATGTTCAAGAAACCAATTTGAAATGATTAGAGCTTTGTGACATGGTGGAAGTAGCCATCAGAGGATGGGTACATGGTGGCCATAAAGGGATGGACATGGTCAGAAACAATGCTCAGGTAGGCCGTGGCATTTAAACGATGCCCAATTGGCACTAAGGGGCCTAAAGTGTGCCAGGAAAACATCCCCCACACCATTACACCACCACCACCAGCCTGCACAGTGGTAACAAGGCATGATGGTTCCATGTTCTCATTCTGTTTACGCCAAATTCTGACTCTAACATCTGAATGTCTCAACAGAAATCGAGACTCATCAGACCAGGCAACATTTTTCCAGTCTTCAACTGTTCAATTTTGGTGAGCTCTTGCAAATTGTAGCCTCTTTTTCCTATTTGTAGTGGAGATGAGTGGTACCCGGTGGAGTCTTCTGCTGTTGTAGCCCATCCGCCTCAAGGTTGTGCGTGTTGTGGCTTCACAAATGCTTTGCTGCGTACCTCGGTTGTAACGAGTGGGTATTTCAGTCACTGTTGCCCTTCTATCAGCTCGAACCAGTCTGGCCATTCTCCTCTGACCTCTGGCATCAACAAGGCATTTCCGCCCACAGAACTGCTGCTCACTGGATGTTTTTTCTTTTTCGGACCATTCTCTGTAAACCCTAGAGATGGTTGTGCGTGAAAATCCCAGTAGATTAGCAGTTTCTGAAATACTCAGACCAGCCCTTCTGGCACCAACAATCATGCCACGTTCAAAGTCACTCAAATCAACTTTCTTCCCCATACTGATGCTCGGTTTGAACTGCAGGAGATTGTCTTGACCATGTCTACATGCCTAAATGCACTGAGTTGCCGCCATGTGATTGGCTGCTTAGAAATTAAGTGTTAACGAGCAGTTGGACAGGTGTACCTAATAAAGTGGCCGGTGAGTGTATGTATATATATATATATATATATATATATATATATATATATATATAATCTTATTGGCATGCTTTATGCATACTGTATCTGGAAGGTTGTAAAGGGTTTTATCTGTCTGCCTGCATAGAAAGTTGATTCCAATGAAGAACTAGTTGACTGATTGGCCATAGCTTCAGGTAACCTGGGTACCTAATAATAGTTCAATCCTTACAAGTAAACTACTGTTAATTACAGACATTAAGTTAGATACTAGACATTGCATATATGAACTTTTGGTCTGCACTACAAAGGGTTTTTTGGGTTCATTTTCTGCAGAACATCACCACAGTGAGGGTCAGTATCACAGACGTCAATGACAACGCTCCAGTTTTCAGCTCTGACACCTACAGCAAAAGCATTCTGGTTAAAGACGCCAAGGTTGGAGAGGTGCTGCTGACGCTCTCGGCCACAGATAAAGATGCTGGAAACAACGCGCTAATTAGTTACAGGTAAGCTTAAGACTAAACACCCATTTCTTTAGGATCAATAATATGAAGGATAAACCATGAACACACTTACCTACATCCCTCCTTTAAGACAGATCCATGAATGTTGTTTTTCTGTAGTTTCTCTGAAGGCTCCTCAATGGTCGCATTGGATGCTGACACAGGAGACATCACTTTGACCTCTGACCTTAGCGAGATCACAGAAGACACGCTGCTAAACCTCACTGCTATAGCGACAGATCATGGAACACCACCAGAATCTGATGAAGGTTTGGGCTTGGTTTGCGTAATTCCTTTAGTGAATCTGGTGTTAAAACAATGCAGATAATGTGGGCAATTCTTATTGGGAGCCGTTAATTCTCCCTTCAGTATTAATATTTGATTCAATGATTTCTTCTGATTTCTCTCTGAAGCAAAAGTCTTGATCTACTTCAAAATTGCCTCCCTCACTGAGAGTGTGAGTTTTGAAAGCTCCTCCTACAAGTTCACAATAAAGGAGAATGAACCTGAGGTCTCAATAGTGGGCAAGGTCAAGGCATTAACAGGAATTCCACTGGCTACGGTCAGCTATAACATGAAGTCACATGAGGATGTCTTCTCTGTGGATGGTGAGGGAACCATAAAAGCTCTGAGACCGCTGGACAAGGAGGAAGAGGAGTGGTACATCCTCACAGTAGAAGCCATAGACTCCAGAACTCCTCCAAACACTGCAGAGACAACGGTATTATCCTTACTTTAAACCAAGGCCAGAAACAAAGTCTACACAAGTATGCAATTTATGTTAACAGGATAATTACTCACCTTCATGTCGTTTCAAACCCATAAGACCTTTGTTCATTTTCGATTCACAAATTAAAGTATTTTTGATGAAATCCGAGAGCTTTCTGACCCCACATAGGCAGCAAAGTCATTGCAAATTTCAAGGCCCAGAAAGGTATAAAGACATTGTTAAAATAGTCCTCCAGTGACTCCAGTGGTTCAAATGTAATGTTATGAAATACAGAGAATACTTTTTGTGTACAAAAATAACGACTTTATTCAACAATCTCTTCTCTTCTACGTCATTCTCATATGCTGTTGACATAGTAAATACAGTGCAGTGCTTCCATGTTCTATGTCAGAACGCCGGCTCACTATTGGCCAGCACCTGAGTCAGCATCACAGGCATGTGTCGTGGTACTCACGTGACCAGCACAAAAAGTGGTAAATTCAGTTGATTGGACATGACTTGGAAAGGCACACACCTGTCTGTATAAGGTCCCACGGTTAACAGTGCATGTCAGAGTAGAAACCAAGCCATAAAGTCCAAGGAATTGTCTGTAGACCTCTGAGACAGGATTGTATCGAGGCACAGAACTGGGGAAGGGTACCGAAACATTTGGAAGAAGTGTGGAACCACCAGGACTCTAGAGCTGGCCGTCCAGCCAAACAGAGCGATCGGAGAAGAAGGGCCTTAGTTGGGGAGGTGACAAGAACCTGATGCTCCGACAAAGCAGGGTGGTGACAGCATCATGATGTTTTTCAGTAGCAGGAACTGGGAGACTAGTCAGGATCGAAGGAAAGATGAATTTAGAAATGTACAGAGACATCCTTGGTGAAAACCTGCTCCAGAGCGCTCTGGACCTCATGAGCAACGGTTCATCTTCCAACAGGACAACAACGCTAAGCACACAGCCAAGATAACAAAAGAGTGGCTATGGGACAACTCTGTGAATGTCCTTGAGTTACCCGGCCAGAGCCCAGACTTGGTCATCTCTGAAGAGATCTAAAAATGGCTGTGCACCGACGCTCCCCATCCAACCTGATGGAGCTTGAGAGGTTCTGCAAAGAAGAATGAGAGAAACTGCCCAAAAAGAGATGTGCCAAGCTTGTAGCATCATACTCAAAAGTCAGATTATTATTATTATTTTTACAAATTTGCAAAGATTTCAAACAAACTTCTTTCACGTTGTCATTATGGGGTATTGTTTGTAGAATTTTGAGGAAAATAATGAATTTAATCCATTTTGGAATAAGGCTGTAAAATAACAAAATGTGGAAAAAGTGAAGCGCTGTGAATACTTTCCGGATGCACTGGAGTCACATGGACTATTTTAACGATGTCTTTACTACATTTCTGGGCCTTGAAAGTTGCAATGACTTTGTTGTCTATGGCTGGTTCAGAAACCTCTCGGATTTCATCAAAAATATCTTAATTTGTGTTCCGAAGATGAACACAAATTAAGGTCTTGAGGGTGAGGGTGAGTAATTAATGACAGCAATTTCATTTTTGGGTGAACTATCCCTTTAATGCATTTGTATATCAAAATGCAGTGACACAAGCTTGTGCAGCTAGAAGTATTTGTGTTCACATACTTACAGTATGGCCTAACTATGGTTTCTGGCCTAAGTCTTAGGCTGAATCCGAAATCGCACACTAAACCCTCAACCACCATTCCCTACATCAGTCCACTAATATGTTCACTTGAATGAGTGAATGAAAACGAGTGAGTGAATTCGGACAGCCATTGTGTTATGATGTGGTTGAGACAAGAAAGAAGCAGGATCCACTTGCAGCACAATTTATTAAACAAACTCCAAACTGGACAAGGACTCAGGAACAGAACAACCAGCATCAACGTTACAACAACAAGAACTCACAAGGACTGGACTGAAACACAGGGCTTAAATACAAGGGCAAACGATCTAAACAGGATAACAAGGGGGCGTGGTTAACGGGAAACACCTGGGAAGACTAATAGATAGACAGGGAACCACTAAACATGACAAGACAAACCCACACCGTGACACATTGAGTGTACATCGGTTGTACACTCATTATTGTGGTGCAATGTGGGATTAAATAAGTGCACTCAATATCGTCCACTATGGTTTCGGACACCACAACAAATGGCTGTCCCTTCAAATAATGCCCTATTTGAGGGTATAGGGGGCGATTTCGGATTCAAACTTACTCTTCAAGCATGTCAAAGCCAAAGTTTCTCTTCTTAAAAGAAATCTGGCACAGAAAATTTGACTTTCTTTGTGTCTCTCTCACTATATTCAGGTCAACGTTCAGGTTGAGAACGTGAATGAAGGTCCTGTGTTTGACGCTGAAATATATGAAGCAGAGATTTTCAGTATCGCTCCATACAAATTCTCTATAGTGAAGGTCCAGGTGAGTGTGGGTGGGCATAGACATCAGTTATAAATGCAGTGGATGTACTCAGATCTATTTTATAATTAGTGGTGTTCACTAAGGCAAATGTCACTGTTATTGTTGCTATTGCTCATACTAAATGGCTAGTGATTTTTTAAAACCCTCAAAATGTATTAATTAAAACTAAATCCATAAAATGATTCCCGGAAGGGATCCCCTAAAAGGTTCTATGTATATGAAGTGCCTGATGTTTTTTTTACAATTAATTTTTTTGTAGTAAATGTGGTTGAAATGTGGTGGTGTGTTCCTCAGGCATCGGACCCTGATGTGGGCGAGAGCTCAGAACTGCAGTATTCCCTGCTGGAGTCCACAACTCTGCTGGATGTGGAGGCAAGCACTGGTCAGGTCTACGTACTGGATGCATCCAGATTTGGAGACAATCTGTTCACCTTTCAGGTTAAAGCCACTGATAAACATGGGCTGTTCATGACTACAACTGTACAGGTGAGCAGAAATTACCAATGGCATTTTGATTGAGAATAGAGCAGTAAAACAGAGCAGTCAATGCAAAGATGGACTTCTTTGTGTTTGCCACATGCAGATCAAAGTAAAACAAAGTGTACATCGTGACAGCGTCTCAGTAATCTCCCTAAACCAGCCCGTATACATAGTGGAGAAGAAGATTCCAGAGATGGAAGAGTGAGTAATCTCTGTTCGTTATTGAAACGTGTTATTAAAGGGGCACTTGGCAACTATTTCAACTTAATAAAACCGTTTAGAAATCATTTGAATGGTTCAATAACCTGTTCTGGTGAGAATGGTGACTTTCCCCGCTCCCCCCAGCGTTCCCAGGCGGAAAACCAACCTTGCAACATGGGGACTAACGTCCCGGTAAGAAGCGAGAACGAGCGATTCTGGCAATTCGAGATAATTCTATGATACTGTGTATGATGTATTACCCACTCGGTAGACACAGCTCCACACGATAAAGTTGGCCGGCTCTGATAATAACAAAAGCACATGAGCAGCGGTAGAAAGCGGGTGGAAGGTGCCGCAAGTGAGTTTTTTTATGACAGTGTTGTGAAAACATACGCCGCACAGCTGTAGGGGGAGCTCGATGAGAAAACATTTGACAACAAAAGTGAAAATCAGCGAAGAAATGACTAGAGTTGCCAAGTGCCCCTTTAAGACAGAATAAGAGCATTTCCATTTGTGAAGTGTTAACGTGTTTTGAGCTGAGAGTATAAGTGGAAACATGTTTAAGGAATAATTAACCCAAAAATAAATTTGAAAATGAATTATTTTACTCACCCTCATGGCATTCCTAACCTGTGTTCTGCTATGTTTTCAGAATTAATCTTTAAGAGTTAATCTTCTTTAAGCACAACTGAGCAACTGTGTCTAAAGTACTGTAAAAGAGAGAGTTAAAAGTTTCGGTCGCAATTTCAAGTTCTTCTAAGCTATCTGGGATGCTGAGATGATGAAACTGATCAGGAAGATTATTAATAAAGCAATCTTTAGTGGCAAAATTGATAGGAGTCAGCTTTGCAGCCTTGGCTAAATGAAGTTTACACAAGACTAGATAATGTCATCGCTCTGCAGAATTTCAACAGTATCAACATTGATTCCGTTTGATAATATTAGATCTAGAGTATGATTCCGACAATGAGTAGGTCCTGACACGTGTTGTCTAACTCCAATAGAGTTAAGAATATCTTTAAATGCCAATCCCAATGCATCTTTTTCGTTATCTACATGTATATTAAAATCACCAACAATTAGGACTTTATCTGCAGCCAATACTAATTCTGATAGAAAATCAGCAAATTCTTTGATAAAGTCTGTATGGTGCCCTGGTGGCCTGTATACAGTAACCAGCACAAATCTCAAATGTGATTTATCATTTACACTATATATTGTTACATTAAGCACCAATACGTCAAAATAATTATATTTGAAACTAGATTTCTTAGTTATTCTGAAAATATTACTATAAATTACAGCAACACCTCCCCCTTTGCCTTTCAGATGAGGTTCATGTTTATAACAGTATTCCTGGGGGTGGACTCATTTAAAGTAATGTCAATGTTTGGTTTTAGCAAGGCTTCTGTCTTTTTTTCTTTACTTGTTTACAGACTAAAATAATACAAGCCTCAAACCCCCCACCCACCCCAATCACTCCCCCATGCATTCATACCACAATCACAACCACAATCATCCACACATTCATAGTGTTGTGACAGGAAAGCAAACTATAAATAGAAAGGAAGCACAAAGCAAACAATAAATCAAATAAATTATAAATTAGAATAAATCTATAAACAAAATACAATACAATTAGCAAAACATTAAGAAAGTACACCTAATATTTATCTCTAACTCAAGCAGACATTCCATTTCTTTTCATGCTCAGTTATTCTGTTGTTATTTGTTGCTATAATTGTTTCCAGCATATACTGATGATAAACTCTATTCTTAAAGTTTTTTATACATAAATTTGATATAGTTTTAGCTTTAAAAATAAATATTTTACCCATCAAGATAATCATATTCAAAAAATGTGTGCATTTACCCTCTATGACACATAACAAAATATTCTGAGGTGTGATTCGTAAAATAATATCCATAGACCTTAACCATAACTGTATACTGACCCAAAACTTATGAAAAAAAAAAAAAATGCATCAAGTCCTCCTCCTCATCCCCACAGAACCTGCAACAGTGATCCTTTTCTATCTACCATTTGAATAAAGATTTTTTTGTTGCAATAATTTAATAAGGTTTCTGTCTTACACAGCACATCTAGGTTATAGTCTGTAATCATATCATTAACAATAAGTGCTTTTGAAGTAAGGGATCGAATATTCAGCAATCCAAGCTTTATCATTTGCTCATTTGTATTATATCTGTTTTTTGTTTGTTGAACATCAATTACATTTTTACATAAGATGGATTTGGAATTTTTTTGTATGTCCTAATTCAGGGAACAGACACAGTCTCTATATTATGATATCTAGGTGAAAGAGTCTCTATGTGATGGGATTTATCTGACCTTGGTGACGTGAGACAGCTGGCAGACGGTCGGTTTAGCCAGTCTGTCTGCTTCCTGACCTGAGCCCCAGATTGTCATGTTTGGTCCTATACACCATCTGAGTGTGTTTTTTCCTCAGTTCCATGGGGAAAGTTTTAGGCTGGACTGTGAAAATCCTCAGTGTGAGAGCTGAGGATGGGAATGAGATGCGCACCATTCTTAGAGAATCTACAGCCAAGACTTACGTCAGTTTCATCGCCATGGACTCCAGTGGTGTGGTCATCCAAGCCACGGTGGTCAAAGAGTAAGTTGAAATAATATCAGTCTATTCAGACTAATATATAACTATAATAGATTTTAGAGTGCATTTTCATAGAGTGAAAACCTTCAATACACTTATTTTTTAAACAAGCTGGGTCAAAATAATCATTTGTTCGGTCCAATATTAACACTGGGTTGCCAAATAACCCAGATATTTTTGTTTTTAACCCAGCGTTTTTTAGAGTGTGGTTTACCAACCATGTTTGTTTAAGGATACTAGTAAGGGATGTGAATTATGTGACAAGTACAAGTGCTGCAATTACATAATTGCACAACCACATCATCGCAATACACAGAAATATCCATCTTGAAAAGTATTGTATATATTAATACATTATGTAAGTGCATTAACAAAATATAAGATTTTTATATGAAAAATGTATGTATGTGCATTAACAAAAATATACTCTTCAGATTTCCCTCTGGCCTGCTTGCCTGAATTACATCTATTAATCATAATAAGGATGAGAGTGTTATGGGCAGCATCTGAAATATCTTCACTCCCACAGGAAACTGAACAGTAAGAACGAAGATTTAACATCTGAACTGCAGAAGGTTTTTGGTCCTGGTTTGGTCATCAAAGTGGAGGACAGTTCTGGAGACTCTGGAGAATCCAGTCGAACCGTCACAATCGCTCTCATCGCTGTCAGTGTTGTGCTGGCTGTAGTCAGTGTGACTTCAGTGGCGAAGATTATCCATCTTGAAAAAAAGTAAGGTATTACTGGCCATGTAACTGCAGTTTTTCTATCTATCTATCTATCTATCTATCTATCTATCTATCTATCTATCTATCTATCTATCTATCTATCTATCTATCTATCTATCTATCTATCTATTGTTTGGTGAAGCAGTTATATAATACACATTTTTGTTGCCTCAGAAAAAAGAAAAGGGGGACAGATTCTGACAGACAGAGTTTAAATACAGCCATTGGTTTACCTCAAAAGAGAAGCAGTATTGACAAACTTGCTGACTTTAACACGTAAGTGCAAAAATATTGTTAACTATCTGATACAATCAGTTAAAAGATTGTTCTCAAATGTTTTTGTTACCATGTTTTTATCTGCATTGATTTGTTTTGAGAAGTTTGACTAAACATGTTTCTTCTTTTGTTAACAGAAACCCAGAATCCAGAGAGGTAAAACACCTAACTGTAATGACAAACTCATAGAGTAAAATTCATGAAATACCATTTTGTCATTTAACATGGAATCTAAATTCTCATTTGTAATTTTGTCCCATGTGTTTTTGTGTGTTTCCCAGGATGAGGTTACAGAGAAATTATGACAGAGAATCTGAGAATGGAAGTGATAATCGTGGAAACAGCATCTCTGCCCTCTGAAAACACCCTGATGGATCAAAGCTCCTCACTTCTTCTCAGTGGTGTACAAGACTTCATGAACTTATGTCTTGATTAAGTAACATTTATAGCCCTAATCCTAAACTTGAGGTGTAGGCATAAGGGTTGAGTTCCTAACATGGAGGACAACACGAGCATCAGGGCTTCTTAAGACAGAAATCAGGCTCTGGGCTTCAGCATTACAGGATTAACATCTCTGATCACGTGTCCTCAGTTCCAGGATCAGCCGTCATGTGACTCTCACAATGACAAACTCAAGTCACAACAGACACAACACAGGGCGAATTCCCTTCAAAGAGACGAGCATCACTCTGCTCCACTTATTACGCATTACTGTCTCATAGTGGCTGTCTGGATCACCCGACATGAAGCCAGACGTCACTGACACTTTATTCTGAATTGAAATGTTATTTAAAAACAGAATTCAAACTGAAAAGACACATGTAGCACTGTAGAGCAAACAGGAGAGATGGTGCTGGATACGCCACAGTCATTGGATTGATTCCCAAGGAATACAAGAACTGCCAAATGTGTAAATGTAAATAAATGTTGTTGTATTTGTTTTTATATGGACTCTGTGTCTTTAATTCACATTGATTTGGCATTTGGTAAAAAACTAACAAGCATTAAAAATCTGTTATTTTAGAGATATTTAGATAAATTTCCAGATAAAATATCAGATAAATTGTACTAATAATTGTGCAATTACTTCTTTGAAGTGACCATCACATTTAAATTTCAATAACAGTCTCATAAAAGGGCCCTTAATGAAGGAATTTGGCTGCTTGCTTTGGTTTGGAATTTTACTTCACATAACACACAGTCACCAAATTGTGTAATTGTTACTTTTACTGATGTATTCAATTTATGTATTGGGTTAAATGTTGGAAGAAAAGCTTGCAACATTTGTTTTATGATGTATGTTACACATTTCCTTTGGGAAGATTTCTTATTTGTCTCATTAAATTGTGAGTTAAGTCTGTCTATTCAAGATGACAATAAAGTAACTATGTGTATTGCATCTAGCAGACCAGCACTACTGTGATTGGTCAGGATGAAATCTGCAGTAGCTTTGCATTCAGCTTCAGAGTGAATATAATAGAGCCTGGAAGCTTTTAACATTAACATCTATTGTTATGGACATCTCAAAGTGTTTGTGTTTAATCAGCCTCACTGCTTTCATTGATTTGGCTAGGAGATACACACATCTCTATGTACAACTAAACGTTTTTTTGTTTGTTTTTTTAAGTACACAGTAAAGACATTTTTACAGACCATAACTCCTGGAGGGAAACAGCACATGCAACAGCACCCTCTGAAGGTCAGGCGGAGCAGAGTGCGTCAACATTCACATACATTTTACGATCATCTGTAGGCAATATAGAAAAACAAATAAAAAGCAGTGCATGAGAATGCCAAACGTGCTCCGTGTATTTAAGCTGCCCTGTCAACCATCTTGTCACAGTTAAAATCCTCCACATTCTATTTAATTTAATTTCCTACCGTTTCGGGGAGAAATGTAGAGAAATAGACGGATAATATACGAATTGGGACGCAGCAATTAGACATACTAAGACGTTGCACTCCTTATTTACATCTGAATGGGAGAAACTGGTTTACGCGCATTATGGCGCTGAATGCCTCCCGCCTTCTAAAAGAGCCAATCGCTGATTAGTAAAGTCATTGCATCACTGCAGCTGCCGCTCCGGTTCCTATAGAAACCTACATTAAGCCCTTTTAACATTATTTCAGCATTAAAAACAAAATTTGGGACAGTTAATGTCAGATTTTGTTGCTGATTTGAAATATGTTGTTTAATTGAGAGTCCAGCTATCAGCCCGAAATACGGACTTTATGGACACTTTTCTATCCCATGATCCTAATGAGGCCACAGGACTGGAGAGGATTTGTGAATGGCAGTGAAGTGAAGTACTGTAGCTGGTAGGTCACGTGACAACCCGGCACCATTCAGAAACGTTGGGGCGGGCTTTACACGATGACGACAGCGCTGGGATTTTGAAGCAGATTTTGTAGCCTACATTACAAAGATGGATGGCGCCGTCGAACATCACTCGTTCAAATCAGCTATCGCGTCTGTTTTAAGCGTTTTGAACGTTTCCTTTTAGTTAAAAACCGAGCAAAGAACAACACTCGGAGATGTTTCTCCGCCGCTCTGCATACGTCATCTCCTTCATCGCTCTGATTGGGTTTAGGTCTATCCGCGACGTCCGTTGGTGACGCCCCTCTGGAAATGATTTGTCTATGATGCTTTGCCAGACCATAACTCAGTTACAACTGAGAATGGTCTGGTTTTAACCAGGCTAGCGATTTCAGACACAGCCTTGGAGGTTTCTAGCCTGGATGCCAGCCTGAACCCCGACCACAACATTTTATGGTCAGGAAGTTCGGTCTGGACTCGATCCATTGAGGAGTAATTATGATCGGTTCAGAAATCGTCGGGCCAATCAAATTGCCAGGGCGGGCTTTATACGATGATGGACAGATGATCTGCAGTTACGTAATCATCACGTTATCAAAGAGCGCTTGGGTTGAGCTGGTTTTCCTCAGAGATGACTGCAGCTGGAGAACTGAGATGTATAGATTCCACTATCGCGTCTGTTGTAAAAGAAATCGACAGCGCATTCATTTTAAAAGACGAACATAGAACTGCAATCAAGGCATTTGTCGATCGGAAAGATCCGTCCTTCCTACGGGATTCGGCAAAAGTTTAATTTATCAGCTGGCTCCGATGGTCACTGAGAAGATGGGACGCAATGAAAACCCTGTGGTCGTTGTGGTTTCTCCTTTGGTCGCACTCATGGAGGACCAAGTAAAAGAAGCAACACTCATTATTTTACTACTTCTTCCAGCGTGCGTGCAGTTGAGTTCTGTTGACAACTATGCGTAGCTCAACATATTGCATTGCTCTGATTGGTTGTAGGTCTATCCAATTGACCCTTCGCTAAGCCACGCCCGAAAACCGCCACTGGCCAATCGTGGCTTAGCAACCGTAACTAGGCGCAGGAGGTCTGTCAAGCTTTCGAGCGAGGCAAACATGCCGACGCGTTGTGCGTATGGATTGTGCAAATCTGATACCCGGTATTCTAAAAGTTTGGACGGTGGAGTGGCATTTTTTCTCTTCCCGAAACCTAAAAGCCAAAGGGGAGAAATCCCGGGCGTGGATCAAGCAGTGTGGAGACCCATTCACAGCTAAATGTCGACAGGATAAAAAAAACAAAAAAAAAAAACGCCTATTGCTTGGAAATAATGGCGGTTCTTTGTTCATAATGCATATATTTGAATGTAAAATATGACGATTAAAGGCAAGACGGAGGCTCACTGACATACTTTAAAATATGTTTCAGCATTTTGTTAATCGATGGCGGACGGCCTACTAACGTTAACTTTACCCCTGTAACTTTACCCCAATCCGATCGCAACTCTCCCGGTTTTAGATTGATGGATAAACTGTTTGATTTGTAATTATTAGATTATTTTCACATTTCACTTACTCTGCTGTGCATGAACATAGCTGTTCAATTTGTGTGTTTCCCATGTGAATGGTCTGCTAAGGAGGCGGCTGCTGCTTGCGCTGGGACCTAACGTTATAGGCTTTAGCTTCAATTTTGATGAAATTATTCTCTAATCGGTTGCATATTATGTCGTGGATATATCCCTCGAATGCATACTGCTGTCCCTTTTGTCTTGCTCTCTCAGATATTTCACTTGTTCGCCAAAAATGACTAAATATCTCCTTGGGAATGTCTGACACCGGTGCATTCACACTGTAATAGACGTGGCAGCCGCGAAAGCTTGACAGGCGTAGCAACAGTAACTAAGGAGGGCGGGGCTTAGCGAAGGGTCAATTGAGTGCATAGTTTTTTTTCCCTGGTTCGGTTAAGACACGCCTCATAATCAAAGCTATGGAGCAGTATCAGATTCACATTCTGACTAGAATATGAGTATGACGAAGTCAGGCTAGGAGATCTCCAAAACGGGGTGGGAGATCCAAAATAGGGCGTGGTTCCTCCCATTGACAGACAGGCACATGACAAGCATGCTTTCCCCCCCAACCTAGTTCTGTTCAAACTCCACCCTAGAGCAGATTCTAAAGATTTCATTGGTTATGTCAATCACAGTGCTGATTTCCTACACAATGCTATGCTACAACAAATGCTAACCCCTAAACGTACCCTAAAACCTAAACTTAACCAGTGAAATTGACTGCAGGGCAGGATTTGTGTTGAACAGCGTGCTAAAGAAAATGGCAGTTTAGGAGATAATCAGTTAAGATTATGCAACATGAGATCGCTGAGCCGGGCCATCCATATAGCATATTTTATTAATTTTCATTTTAGACCAACTAGAAATTAAGTTTAATTTGTGAACTTTTATTTTGAAATATACATTTACGACGATTAACTGAAGCCAGAGCCAATGGAGAAAGTCTTTGCGCGTGGAGACTCCGCCCCCTTTCAGAGGTTCTGCCCACTTTAGGAGATCTCCGGTCTGCAGTTATACCTACTCGGAAGCAGCCAATCAAGATCTTCAGGATCACTTGAAAACACACAGGCGGGTTTGCTGAAGCAGGTTGAAAAAACTCTGCAGGACAGTGGCTCTGCGCGAACAGGGTTATAGTCCTCTGCACTCATGCATAAACTAATCCATTTACTGTCCAATCCTGCTCCTGGAGAGCCAGCAGAGTTTTGATCCCTTCTTCCAGCAGATTAAGAGACACCAAATTGAGGTTTTTTCACACTTTTTTTCATCTGCATGCCAAAAAAACAACATTTAAACTTTTTTATATATATCATCATAAGATATAACAATCTTTTATGTACAGTGTTATTGCGTGTGACCTTTGATTTGTTCCGTGATGTCACTGAAATGTTGCTGTAATGAATATGACGCTGGTTCTGATAAGCAAGGCTCATAACTAGTAAGCAGTGATAAGATTGTGTTGGCAGTAGCAACATGAAATAAAGAATATCGATTTGTTTAGTTATCAAGCAGAGCAGGGTGTGAATTATTCATTGTTGTCACATATCTTTACAACCTGTTCAATTTCAGGCCAAAGTCCAGCAAAAAGGTCTTTAGATTTATGGCAATGGATGAGTGCTTATTATTAAGGAAGAAATCATGTAAGTGTAACAGTCATTGTTACAAAATAAACTCTGACAGGATGATCATTCCCCAACATGGTCTTGTATCTTTAAATCATCCTATTTTGTTGTTATGAGCATTATCCTTCCTATTAATCCACTCACTTACTAAATAAGTAAATAATTAAAGTTAAAATGATTCCATTATGTGACAGAAAAAGAGTGTGAGGTGATACAAGAAGCCAAGTAAAGGTCAATAGCAAAGTCTTTCGGTTTAAAATCTCAGATATCCTCAAATAAACGTGTAACTTAACTATTTCCGTACAGTCCCTCCCACATTACTCCTCATTACTGGCCTTTATGAAGCACCTTTGACACTTGCTTACACCAGAGGCCATAACTGTTTATGGCATACAATAAAGAACAGCTCAGAGGGAGAAATTACACAAGGAATATTCATTCTCTTCCCTGCCAGCCTTCATAATACAGGCGGCACTGACAGTGAATTATGGAAAAGATGGATTTACTCTCTATTTTATTTATTTTAGCTTGTCTTCATGTCCACAGTGCTAGGAGTGTTATTGGTAAGTCAGAATTCATTCATAACCAGCTGAAATATACATTTTAAATTCAAACATTTGGATGTGAGGCCTAACTTACTTTTAAAAGATAAATCTATAGTCCTATATATTTAGTTCTAGTTGTTGTCTACTGTTAAAAAGCATGCGTTTTACAGGACAACGGTCTTTTAATTAAGTAAAAGTCAGGAAGTAATAGGAAACTGCTTTATTTAATAATATAAGTGAAATGATTTAAGATTAAATGACATGAGTTTGAACATTGGAGTAGTTTTCCAATCAGAGATTAGAATGACAACTGTACCATCCATGTCACCAGCATATCAGTAAAAATAATGGCAATTAAAATTAATCTTAAAACTGTATGCCCATGTTTAAATTGGATTTCATCTTGTTGTTACTGAATTGTGTGATTTAGGATATTTTGTGCTACCGTGGCGTGTTCAGGCTTTAAGCGGTTTGTTAAGTCCTCAAACCAATGACTTGTTTCTGTTTAAGGTACTTTACCTATAGACTGTGCAGCTGGAACCAATGGCAAAATTGGGGAAATCCAGGAGGGATATGAAGGTGAGAAATGTCCACAATATCAGATGCTTCTTTTTACATTTGTAAATGATTATTTCAATATTTTTATTGAAACAAAATAATTGATATTTGATCAAAAACCCTCTGTGGTCAATGCATTTGCTTAGGAAAATTACAGGAGTAGTAATGCAAGAACAATACTGGAATTATCTAGTATTTATGTTTAGATTGTTTGTCAGAAGGATATGTATTTAAATATGTATCTGGCCTTCAGGAGTTGTAGAGATTGTCACTAATATTGGACCTGATGATCGTCTGGTGCTGGAGTCATACCTCTTTCCCATTGGTGTAACATATCTGGAGCTGATTTACTCTAATGAAGACTCAACCCATACGGTGCGAACCGTCAAACCACTGGATGCTGATGCACTAAAGGAGGTTTGTCCCTCACTGATCCACATATATAGAAAGAGAGAGAGAGAGAGAGAGAGAGAGAGAGAGGAGAGGAGAGAGACATATACAGTATATATAAGTAATTATCTCATTCCATTTTCTAAATTTTTATATCTTCAATGGAATTTATCATTAACTACAAACAAACAATAGCTAGTTGGTTGGTATTACATTTTATTTTTTTAATCTCATAAAGAAATGTCACATGTCTCTTTGTGTGTTTTATTTCTTCTAGTCAGGAGGGGTTTTGTATTATTCACTCACTTGCCCAACCCCGTCGGTAAGTTTAAACAATAACATTATCAAATTATTTAATAAGACAAAGTATTCAGCACATAAACCTTCACTATAACCATCACTTCATTTTCCATTTCAGCTGAAAAACATCAGGACGTTAGAAGTTCAGGATGTCAATGACAATCCTCCGATCTTCCAGAGTAAAACATACAGCGCCACAGTGTCAGAAGTGTGTGTAATGTCACATCTTTAAACAGCAGAAGTGTGTTTGGTCACTCAGAGACTTACATCTCTTTCTTTTGCTCCAGACGACAGCTGTGGGTTCAGATGTGCTCAGGGTTATAGCGGAAGATGCAGATGTTTCTCCAGAAAACAACAGAATTATATATTCTATACTTGTAAGTCACGAATGATTCCCATATATTCTATATAATACTTACACAAAACTACATGTATCAGTCACTATATGGAATTTAATTGTAAGTTGAATTTCCAAAAGGGCTGTCAATCAATTAAACATTTAATCATGCCAAATTTCATGTTTTTTAGTTTTTTTTTATAGTTACTGTTTTGATACTTACAGATTATTTTAAACGAAAGGAAACTAAATAATATATAATTATTCAGTAAGTGTTTCATCTTAATTTATCATTTCATCTTCATTAACAGCCTCCAGCACCAGATGATTTTGAAGTGAGAAGTGACGGAAACATCAGGCTGAAACAACGTCTGAACTACAACACTGCTCAACAGCACATCTTCACCGTGCAAGCTACAGTAAAGACAAACTCTCTGACATCCGACTAAACTCCAGATTACTTTGATCACTAAACTTCAAACTTTCTTTAGTAGTCTATTCTCTTAAAAGGAATAGTTCACGGAAAAATGAAATCTCAAGCAACACAAAAGGAGATGTTTAGCAGAATGTCTGGGGGGGGGGGGGGGGGTTCCATACAATGAAAGTGGATGGGGACCAGGAACAAATTACAAAATTTTCATTTTTGGATGAACTATAATTTAAAGGTAGATAGTAATAAAAACCTTATGTTTCCTTGCAGGATATAGGAGATCTCAGTGACACCACAACAGTTACAATAACAGTTGAAGATTTTGACAATCTAAACCCTTATTTTGATCACAGTCTCTACAAGGCATCCATTGAGGAAAATCAGGTAAATGACGTCATGATCAATAATTAAACGCATGTCTGATCAAACAAATGAAACCCTTCATGTCTTTTCTGTCCATGCACAGGTAGGACAGTTTTCAGAAGTCACTCCTGAGGCCATAAAAGCTCAAGATGGCGACACGGGCATCAACGAGCCTGTAGTTTACAGCATAACAGCAGGTGCTGTAAACAGAAGATTTACAACACACTTACATGACACGAGTCCTAATATAAAAAACCTCCTCCACCGGTTTCCAAATAAAGTTTCTCTGTAGATGTGTGAGAGCTAGAGTGAAACACTGATTTTAATTCTGATAATACAGAAAATGCCATACTATAGTCAAGCACAGTAATTGTGATAAAACAAGTACTTTACACTGCTAATAACACACTTCTGTTTGAATAAAGAAATATAGTCATATTCTAAATTAAGTTTCTGATAATAACACAGCAAATATCCACATTTCTGTTCCAGTCCTTCCAAATGAATATCAGAGCAACTTTGACATCGATCAAAACAGTGGAGTCATCTCTGTGACAACGGCACTAGACAGAGAGGAAATCGACCAGATAACTGTTCACATACAGGTATCAGACGCTTCTGAAGACATTCATGAATCTGAAGAGGTTTCAGTATTGTGTTTGTTTATATTTTCTATTCATGATTTCCTTATAAATAGGCAACTCAGCAGGATGATGCCAGTAAGGCGGCTAACGCTGTGGTGTCCGTCACCATAGAGGATGTGGATGACAACCCTCCGCAATTTGACCAGGATGAGTACACCGTATCTATTCTGGAAAATTCCCCACAGGATCAGTTTGTGCTTCAGACTAAAGTCACTGATCTAGACCAGGTACAGTTCCTGAAAACATCACTGTCTGTTTGTAAAGTAATATAATTATTGTGAGATTCAGCCCCAAAAAAGCATGAGAAAAGAACTTACTAAGTGATTTCTTCTCTAGGGAGGATTTGTAGGAACATTCCGGATTATTCCAGAATCCGTACCTTTTTCCATTAGGCCTGATGGAACAATTCTGGTGAAAAGTTCTGCGGACCTAGACAGAGAAACCACACCCAGCTTCAGTTTTCAGGTAACAATGAGACTCATTTTATCATTATCACTATGATTCTCAGAAATTAAGAATTATAATGCAATCACACTGTGTTACACAACTGCGTAATAAGCAATATGGCAATTTTCTCTCCAAAAACTAAAGGTTGAAGCACAAGAAAACCCTCCTTCCACCAACAAAGCAACAGCAGATATGACCATCGTCCTGCTGGATGAGAATGATAATAGTCCACAGTTTACAACTTCTAAGTATCAGGGCAAAGTTTTCGGCAATCAGACTACTGGAATGCAGGTTGTCAAGGTGATAAATCAATGTTTTGTTGAGTCATTTAATCGTTTTCCAGCCCAATCAATATTTGAGTACATTTCTGGAAATTATGGAACCATTATGTCATTATAAGATGACTACTATACCATAAACATTGGAATAAAGTTATTAATTGAACATACTGTACATACAGGTCGAAGCAACAGACCTGGATGAAGGTCCAAATGGTGAAATCAGCTACTCCATTGAGTTTGGAAATGAGGATGGTTTTTTCGGCATTAATGAGAATGATGGGGCGATTACGCTAGTTAAAATAATCCCACTCGTGGACAACAGAATTCTTCAGTTTTCACTCTATGTGACTGCAAAAGATGGTAAGTTATCATTTTATGGAGGTATACCTGGCTGTGGATACTTTCCTGTTGGCTTAAAATCCACTGCACTGCCTTTTCATACATTTAGGGGGCGCTATAAGCAGATCGACTTCTGCAATGGTGGATGTCAAGGCACCTGGAGATTCTCATCCTCAGTTCCTTCAGAAGATCTACCAGGGGAAAGTAGAGGAGGATCAGTCAGAGGCAGACATTGTCAAGGTCCTTACAGCACAAAGAGTTTCCTTATAAGATCCTCTATTCAGAGGGACTGGCCCTGTAACTGATATACAAACATTTGATGACAACAAAATGGTCTAAATGACAACCAGCTAACTGACGAATCTTTATTTAAAGAATTACAAACAGATAGAGATATTTTTTTACCAACCTTGGTACACTTATGAATCGGCTCAGTCTGGGGACACATGCAAAAATGGAAGATCCTGGCCACTTGGCGGCGCTATAACAGGAAAAAACATGGAACACTTTGGAACAATGTTCGATCTATTTTAAATTTTGCAAAGTGTTTTGTCAAAGCTTTCACAAGGGTCTATGACGGGGTTCGTCAAATTTGGTCCTGGAGGGCCAATGCCCTGCAGAGTTTGGCTCAAACCCTGATCAAACTCACCTACCTGTGATTTTCTAGTGATCCTGATTAGCTTGCTCAGGTGGGTTTGATCAGGGTTGGAGGGCATTGGCCCTCCAGGGCAAGATTGGAAGAACACTGGTCTATGAGGACAGTCCCATATTAAAATTAATTAAAAATTATGTCATTATTACTTACCTTTATGCTGTTTCAAACCCATGTTCGTTTTCTGTGGAATGCAAAATGAGGAAAGTGCTTTTTTTGTTTTCCAATGTCAATCTCCAAAAAGAACATAAAAAACTCCATAAAAGGACAATCAAAGTAGTTCAAACGACTTGTGCATTATATTCCAAGTCTTCTGAAGTTATCTTACAGCTTTGTGTAACAGACTAACATAATTAACATGTAACAAAATCAGAAGACTTGTTATTTAGCAAGTAATCTTTCTCTTTCAATGTTTATCATTTTTGAGTTCTCACATACAAGTAACAAAGACAGTGGAAATCTGGTAAACAGTCTAATCATAAACCAATGTGTACTCTCCCATTCACAGGTGGACTTCCTTTCCATTGATCCTATTGTTCCTGTCACCTTAACAGTTGATACTAATGCCGACAAGTTCTCCATAAACCAGGCTACAGGTGTTCTCTCGACCAAAGTCAAACTAGACTTTGAGGAGGAGAGCAGCTACACTGTGCAGTTGTCGATAACGGATGGAACAAACCGAGACGAGGCATCAGTCGTGGTTGAGGTGCTGGACATCAATGACAACAGTCCAGTGTTCGAAAATCACCCTGCTACTGTCTCAGTACCAGAGGATCTCAAGGTGGGAGATAATGTAACATCGGTAACAGCCACAGATGCGGATGCAGGGTTTAATGGAGAAGTGCGGTACACTCTCCTGGGAGGTACTGGGAGGTTTAATGTTGACCAAGAAACAGGAGTGATATCACTAGCTGATCCCCTTGACAGGGAGACCCAAGATACATACCACTTAGTGATCACTGCCCAAGATCAGGGTCGCCCGTCACGTTCCACCACCACCAATCTGGATATCTCCGTGACTGACATTAATGACAATGCTCCCATATTTTCCAATCAACCGTATAAGACCACAGTGTCTGAGCATGCTGAAGTAGGAACAACTGTGGTAGATGTCATGGCAACAGACAAAGACGATGGTCCAAATGCTGTCGTGACCTATCACATTGTCAAACAGGAGCCTTCTTCAACACCACCCGTCTTTACCATTGAAGCAGAGTCTGGTAGCATAATCCTTGCTGAAAAGCTGGATTATGGCAAAGCTAAGAGCTACACTCTAGAGGTGGAGGGACAAGATGGAGGAATCCCTGTTCTCACTGGCAGTGCTACTGTAACAGTGCAGGTTGAGGACGTTAACGATAAAGCTCCTGTGTTCAGTAAGGACCAGTACAACATGTCCGTCTATGAAAACCTTGCAGGTGGAACTGCTCTGGTATCTTTGGAGGTTACAGATGAGGATGAGGTGAGAAGAAAAGCAGACGACACAAGACCTAAATAACCTTCAAATTAACAAGCCTACGTTCCAAATCTGTTTTTATGTACTTACCTTTTCTAGTTTTCTCTCCGATCAGGGTGGGTTCTCTAAAGGCCACTTTATCATGGTTAGCGATACCTTCGTTATCAACAGTCAAGGAGTAATATCACTCCAGAGTGACGCTACCTTGGATAGAGAAACTGAAGACAATTACATCATACAGGTACAAAGCTATCACATTAATTTCTTAAATCCAGCTATTTACAAAATGTTCAGGATGACTATTCACTCTGAATGGGATGCTTGCATTGTCTTTCTCAGGTTGTAGCTGTAGACCAGCCTGTCGATGGTTTAAGCTCCACAGCTCAGGTCATCATCACTGTTCTGGACGTCAACGACAACAACCCACAATTCCTTCCTCTCCCAGAGCCCATTGAGATTCAGGAAGGTGCGTACACACCCTCATCACCTGGAGAGGTGTGCAAAATCTCAGCCACAGACGCTGACATTGGAGACAACGGTCGTGTCACCATCACTACTTCCTCTTACATCAAATTCTTCAGCTTCAGAGAGGTGAGGACATAAACCTACTGACATGACAATGTATTGTCAGATGTTCAGATCTTCATTCATTTTCTAAAAATCTATTCCTTTATTTCATTCCTTCAGGATGGGACTCTACTAGCTATTGAGGAGCTGGATCGAGAGACACAGGATGTGTATGATCTGGTCATTGTTGCTATGGATCATGGGATGCCACAGGGAAATGTAATTTCCTTTTCTTTGTATGATTTGTGATGTGAATGTGTACTTTAATACAATTTTGTGATGGTACTGATTACATTGTCATAGTTCCCAAAGTGCAGGTATACATCTAGCAATATAGCTAGCATTCTAGAGAACATAGAACAGGGGTAGCCAACCCTATTCCTCGAGGTCTACCTTCCTACAGACTCTTGCTCCAACCCTGCTCCAAAACACTTGGCTGTTTTTTTTAAGTTATCATGAACATCTCAATAAGCTGGTCCAGGTGTGTTTGATTATTGTTAGAGTTAAACTCTGCATGATGGTAGCCCTTGGATTAGACAAACATTCGAGTTTGCTCTAAAGCAGGGGTAGCCAACCCTGCTCCTGAAGAGCTGCCTTCCACAAGAGTTGAGCTCACCCTAAACAAACTCTCCTGGACCAGCTATCCAGTGTGTTTAGGATTATTTAAAAACTAAAGGCAGGTGTGTTGGAGCAGAGTTGGAACTGAACTCTGCTGAAAGGTTGCTTACCAGGATCAGAGTTGCCTACCCTTTCTCTAAAGCAGGGGTGTCTAAAACTGCTAATGGAGAGCTGATGTTCTGCAATGTTTAGCTTCAACCTGCCCCAAAACACTTGATTTGATGTTTCTAATAATCCTGAATACCTTGATCAGGTATTCAGGATTATAGGTGTGATTGATTAGGGTTGGAGCCAAACTCGTCATGATGGATTAGACAAACATTTGAGTTTGCTCTAAAGCAGGGTAAGCCAACCCTGCTCCTGAAGAGCTAATTTCCACAAACCCAACCCTAAACAAACTCGCCTGAACCAGCAGTCCAGGGTCTTCAGGATTACTTAAAAACTACAGGCAGGTGTGTTGGAGCAGGTTTGGAGGGGCTAAACTCTGCAGGATGGTAGCCCAGCAGGAGCAGAGTTGCTCTAAAGGTTTTATTTATTCTAGATTCTGGATGTATATTTAGATTTATCCCTAAATGACACATATAGCAAACCCCAGGTAGTTATTTTTAATGTCACACAGATGATCTACTACTAAGTAGGCTAACAAAGATGTTGCACTGAGGATCCAACGGTCAACATTTAAAACTATAGATACACGATACTACAATCCTTAAGTTAGATACTACACGTTGCAAATATGAACTTTTGGTCTGCATTAAAAAATGGTTGCTTGGGTTCAATTTCTGCAGAACATCACCATAGTGAGGGTCAGTATCACAGACGTCAATGACAACGCTCCAGTTTTCAGCTCTGACACCTACAGCAAAAGCATTCTGGTTAAAGACGCCAAGGTTGGAGAGGTGCTGCTGACGCTCTCGGCCACAGATAAAGATGCTGGAAACAACGCGCTAATTAGTTACAGGTAAGCTTAAGACTAAACACCCATTTCTTTAGGATCAATAATATGAAGGATAAACCATGAACACACTTACCTACATCCCTCCTTTAAGACAGATCCATGAATGTTGTGTTTCTGTAGTTTCTCTGAAGGCTCCTCAATAGTCGCATTGGATGCTGAAACAGGAGACATCACTTTGACCTCTGACCTTAGCGAGGTCACAGAAGACACGCTGCTAAACCTCACTGCTATAGCGACAGATCATGGAACACCACCAGAATCTGATGAAGGTTTGGGCTTAGTTTGCGTAATTCCTTTAGTGAATCTGGTGTTAAAACAATGCAGATAATGTGAGCAATACTTATTGGGAGCCGTTAATTCCCCCTTCAATATTCAAATCTTATCTGATAAACAAGTCAAGATTAACATCTTTCTTCTCTCTGTAGCCGAAGTCTTGATCTACTTCAAAATTGCCTCTCTCACTGAGAGTGTGAGTTTTGAAAGCTCCTCCTACAAGTTCACAATAAAGGAGAATGAACCTGAGGCCTCAACAGTGGGCAAGGTCAAGGCATTAACAGGTAGTCCACTGGCTACGGTCAGCTATAACATGAACTCACATGAGGATGTCTTCTCTGTGGATGGTGAGGGAACCATAAAAGCTCTGAGACCGCTGGACAAGGAGGAAGAGGAGTGGTACATCCTCACAGTAGAAGCCATAGACTCCAGAACTCCTCCAAACACTGCAGAGACAACGGTACTATTCTTGTTATTACATGGGAAGCTAGCTAAAATACATGTTGAGTAGTTGACCTTTAGAAAACAACACAACAGCCACCATAGCACTTCTGGATGTAACCGAGAATTGTTGTACTTTTGTTGTATTATGAATTGCGTTCTGACACATTTTAGAATGCAATGACTCAAGTTTGTGAAACTAAAAGTGTTTGCATTCACATATTTGCATAGAATGCGTTTCTGGCCAAAGTCTTGCTGTTCCAACACTTAAAGTCAAAGTTTCTCTTCTTAAAAGAAAGCTGTCACAGGGGTCATTTATATTTGCATTTGACTTTCTCTCACAATCTTCAGGTCAACGTTCAGGTTGAGAACGTGAATGAGGCTCCTGTGTTTGACGCTGAAATATATGAAGCAGAGATTTTCAGTATCTCTCCATACAAATTCCCTATAGTGAAGGTCCAGGTGAGTGTGGCTTGGCATAGACATCTGATATAAATGCAATGGATGTAGTCAGATATTTTTTAAATATAGTGGTTTTTTAAACTAAGGTGAGCATTACCATTGTTATTGCTTACAAGTAGAGTTAACACCCTAGGATCATGGCAGTTTCTTCAGGTTTTTTGGTGTCTGAAATAGTAGCTATTGGCATCTAAGCTACTATCCATCTAATTTTCCAAATGGAAATACACAACAAAGCACAGAATTGTATATATTCAAAGTAATAGACTGGAAAAATGGTTAATTGCAATTAATACAATGTATTTTTTTGTATTTACGTAACTGGCTGAAATGTGGTGGTGTGTCCCTCAGGCATTGGACCCTGATGTGGGCGAGAGCTCAGAACTGCAGTATTCCCTGCTGGAGTCCACAACTCTGCTGGATGTGGAGGCAAGTACTGGTCAGGTCTACGTACTGGATGCATCCAGATTTGGAGGCAATCCGTCCACCTTTCAGGTTAAAGCCACTGATAAACATGGGCTGTTCACGACTACAAGACTACAGGTGAGCAGAAACAAAGAGAAAATAAAAGAACGCTTTTGTAAGACCAATGGCATTTTGATTGAGAATGGTGCAGTGGAACAGAGCAGTCAATGCAAGGAATAAAATTAAAAGATCAAAGATCAAAACACAAAGCTCTTGTGTTTGCCACCTACAGATCACCGTGAAAGAAATTGCAAGTGACAATACCGTGGTCATCTCCCTAAACCAGCCCGTGTTCACAGTTGAGAAGAAGACACCAGAGATTGAAGAGTGAGTAGGAGAATTGCCATTTCCCAGCCCACTTTTCATCGGGACAGAAGGGAAATGTAATCACTATATTGTGATTTAATGTGTTTTGAGAAAAGGTAGAGTAAGTACTCTTTTGAGAGTAAGGGGAAATATGTTTACCCAAATAGTTCACCCAAGAATGCACCCATTTTGTCCTTTTTATACTCAGGCTTATATCATTCTAAACCCCGAACCACTGTAAGACAAAAGGAAAGTTTTCTCAAAATTACCCTGCAGCTCTTTTCCATTTAACAACAGACATAAAAATAGTTCATATGCACACCATTCCAAGTCTTCTAAAGTCATATTTTTAAGAATAAAAGACTGAATCTGTATTATTCACCCATAATCTCAAGAACTGACTGGGTCAGTGATTTGACCTCGAGAACCCATCTTATTTGAATGAATCATACTTTTGAACAAATTTAATCTTAGCTTAACCTACTATTAACCTAAATTATTTGTATTTAAAAAAAAACTATATAATACCACTAAAGAATATCTAGAGACCAGAATATCACAGAGACTAAGGCCCCGTTCACACTGCAAGTCCTAATGCTCAATTCTGATTTTTTGCTCAGATCCGATTTTTTGATTGGCTGTTCACATTACCTTTTAAAATGTGACCTATATCTGATTGCAGTGTGAACTGTTTGAGGTTTCAAACTAACCGGCATGCGCAAAAGAACAATAACAATGACATCAGACGCAGCACGCGGTTGCACTAAAGTTCGGGAGGTTATGGAGGAAGTAAGCATATTCGCATTTATTTCATAATGTTTGTGTAATGGAAACTTTTGCGGGTTTACATTTGCAAATTCACTACAGAGATCTTTGTGGATGCGTAGACGAAGCCAGGAGTGGTAGGAATATGACGTGAATAGTTTCACTGAGACGCTGTTCTCCTGTGTCCCCGTTCTTCCATTTCGTGTGCAATTTTTTCAAAAATGGAGCGGTTACGGTAGGTCCTTCTAGCTTGAATTGAAGTATCTCCCCATATACTTAGATCTAACACCTCACTCTCATTGACTCGCTTCATCGCTGTTCTCTATATCTAGTCAAGTTTTTTATGTTAGGCTACTGTCTGGGTCTGTTGTGTCTAGGGCTTCGCCGGCGCATAATTGTGACAAATGTCGACGTAGATTGACGTAAAAGTCGCATCAAATCCGCCTTGATTGTTCACACTGCGGCCACATTGAAAAAAATCAGATCTGGGTCTGATTCAGGACCACATATGTATGTGGTCTAAATCTGATTTGAAAAAATCAGATCTGGGCTAGATTTGAGTGTTCACATTACCTCTGAAGAAATCTGACCTGGTCACTTGACCCCAAAAAAATCAGATTTGGGCCACTTTTGCCTGCAGTGTGAACGGGGCCTTAGAGCTGGGCTCTTTTGACTTCGGCCAGTAAGCAACCACTCAGAACCCCCTAGCAATTGATAGCAATAACCTAGCAATCATATGGCAATGCCCTAGTAATACAACCGCATAGTAACAACCTGGAAACCAACTAGCAACACCCTGGCAAATGCAGACAACAAACTAGCAACCACATAACAATACCACCTAGAAGACCACATACGTGCTACAAACCACTCAAAACATATTAGCAATTGCAAAGCAACACCCTACCGTCAGTTTCTTCAAAAAATATAAACCGTTTGGTCTCAGAAATAGCAGCTATTAGCATCTAAGCTGTTAGCCATCAAACTTACCAAATGGAGAATTATATATTAGACTTTAGCCCCCGGTTTCACAGAAAAGGCTTAAGCCTAAAGTCCCAGACTAAAATGCATGTTTGAGCTGTTAGCTGAAAGCAACTTGCACTGATGTTTCTTAAAATATGTTAGTTCTATTGTTTTGTCTCAAGATGCACACCAGAAATATTGTTTTCCAAAGGCACGTTTATAAAAGCTACTTAAATGTACTAATTGAACTAAGGCCAAATCCTGGTTTAATGTAAGCCCTGTCTGTGAAACCAGGCCTAGAAGACTTGGAATGGTGTGCATGCGTCTTTTTTGGAGAACCAATCATATTTGAATTAATCGTTCTTTTGAGCGAGTTTTTTTACAGTTTCTTGTCCCAGTTCCCAAATAAGACTGAATGATTCATTTGGTGTGTTTTTCTTCAGTTCCATGAAGAAAGCTTTAGGCTGGACTGTGAAAATCCTCAGTGTGAGAGCTGAGGATGGGAATGAGATGCGCACCATTCTTAGAGAATCTACAGCCAAGACTTACGTCAGTTTCATCGCCATGGACTCCAGTGGTGTGGTCATCCAAGCCACGGTGGTCAAAGAGTAAGTTGAACTAATATCAGTTTACAAGGAAATGTGCAAACTGCAATATATTTATAAAGAACTCATGTTCTTTAACAAAAACATGAGCTTCATAGGTCTGCTTTTAAACCCTCTGGCCTGCATGTCTACTAGGTTTCCATTGTAGATAATGTACAAGACGTGATTTTGAGGGATCTGAATTGTGTCGACTCCCACAGGAAGCTGGAGATTAATCACAACGATGTAAAAGTGGAGCTGGAGAAGGTGTTTGGTTCCAATTTGGAAATCAAAGTGGAGGAAAGTTCTGGAATCTCTGAAGATTCCGAAGGTTCCAGTGATGCAGCCGTCATCGCTCTCAGTGTTCTGCTGGCCATAAGCATTGTGGGACTTATCGCTCTGTTGACTGTCTATCTCGTTAGGTAAGTTATTAGAAGGTGTTTTTTTTTTTCTTTGGATTTCAAACATGCTGTCTGGTTTACACTGAATAACCATAGTCCTGGTGACCTGGAAATCTTTTCTTAAGGAGAAATAACAAAGTAAGTCAAAAACTAAACAACCGACTCATTTACTTTAACTCTTTCCCCACCGTTGACAAGATTCCGCTGCCAAGATGCTATACTGAAATAGTACAAGCATCTTGGATCTAAAAACAAGCTAAGATGATCTGCTCAAAACAGGAGGAGTGAATAAAAGTTGCTCACGCACAAGTTAGCTAACGTCATCATTAAACATTCAACAGCATATAAATCAGCCGAAAGTTGCAGAGAAAAATGTCGAAATCACAAAGAGGAATACGACTGTGAAGCTTTGGGGGTGTTGAAGGACTCCATCGATGTTTTGATCATAAATCTGAATTCGATCTGGACAAAGTCTTTGAGAAAAATGGATCTTTCTCAGTTTTTTTTCTTTTGATATACAGTATACCTACATATGCATACAACAAAATAAAATATTTGTGAATTTTTTAAAAATGCTGGCGCTGACTGGCAACTCTTTTAGTAAATGCTGGGGGGAAAGATTTAAAACATGCACGTCATCCTAGAGGTTTGCATTCTTTAATCAAAATGTGATAACTTGCCATTTCTGATGGATAGACCCAAGTCCCGTCTTACATATGTTGTCTTGTTGAAGATCCTGTACCATCCATAAATGTCACATTACAGAAGTGACTTTCTTGTTGACTTTGAACATTTTACAAATACTCATTCTTTTAGTGGTAAACTTTTTTTTTTAAGTGGATCTTTTTTTTTTTTTTTTGCTGCCTCAGGATGAAGAAAATGAAGAACACAGATTCTGACAGAGAACGCTTCAATATTGGCGGAAGTTTTCACTTTCACAGGTAAGTGCCACTATATTGTTAAAGAGCAGATGCAAACATTTACTCTCATACTTGTTAAAATTTTGATCTGAAATAGAAAATGTGCTTTAGTTTTGTTCCGAAATGTTTGACTAAACATGTTTCTTCTGTTAACAGCAGAAAACAAGAAGTCAAAGAGGTAAAGCACTCGATTTAGATGACCTTGCTAATGACAAATCAATGAAGTCGAATTCTGACAATATTCAGGTTGTGGAATTGAAAAGCTTCACGTTAAAAATGTTCTGTTTTTCAGGTTAAGTTTAATAACAGGCCCGATTCTGAAAATGACATAAATTTGAGAGCCGGACCCAGCATCTCTTCCCTCTGAAAACACCTCGATGGATCAAAACTCCTCCATCCACAGGTCACAATTAATTCTGACACACTGTTGTAAAACTTTTATCAACCGCGCTATTAAAGGCTATTCCAAAAAAAGATTCAAACTAATCCCATGACGCATTGTGGCAAGATGGAGAGAAATGTTGAAAATAAATATATTTATTTCAGTGAATGAAAATGAACAATTAAAAGTTCCATAGCCAACATTTTTGCGATGTATTTTTGTTAACATTAGCTTAGCAACATGCTAACGCTGGTCGAGTCTCCTATGCACTTCTTGTGTCGCTGTCTATGCAGAACTTTCCACTTCAGTAAGAGAAGGACACTGACTCACCTGGTTTTGAGAGCAAATATCTCCTTTTGTATAGATATATGTACATTCAACTGCCTTGAATTTTGCTTATTCATTTTTTTAACGTGGTCTTTCACAAAGGGACATCCTAAAACTTGTTTACGAATAACAGTAGGCTTTTGCACTTTAACCATCTAAGCTATGATTGTGTATCAAAATTGTGTAATGCTTTTAAATTTGCATCTTTGACATAAATATCCATCAGAACTCATTAAAAATGTTTCTTAATAATTGTGCGTGCGTCCGTGTGAGTGTGTGTAATTACCACAGACCAATCCACAACCCTCACTTTAAACGTGCAGATCTCCTGAAGATTTGGGCTGTGTTCAGAATAGCACACTATTTCTAGAGTATCATTTAGTACGGCATAATAAATGCCAAAATGTGTAGTATACAAACTTTTTACATTAATCTGATCTGAATGGCAAACAAGCATTTCTGTCTGAATGCAACATACTATTATTTGAAATGTTTATCATTGCATTTACAGCATACCGTTTTGTTTAAAAAAAAAATAATTATAATAGGAAGTATGCAGTGTACACTATATAGCTTATATTCTATTCCGAACGCAGCCATCTTAGTTACACTCACAACAGAAAGAGAAAAAAATCATTCCACAACCTGCTTTTTGGACTCGGTTCATAATTAAATCATATTAAAATTTTATTAAGTTATATCCTATATTAAAATAAATGAAAACAGAAAGACTGAGAGAGAAATCAAATACAGAAAACGCAAGAATGACATCCAATAGATTATGGAATGTATTTCGGTAAATAAAATAGAGCTCCAACTGTTCCATCAAATGTGCAATATTCCGGCCACAAATGATCTGAGCCTGAAAAGAGCACCGTAAGTTTCTATATACACAACGTAGGTATATATATATATACAGCAGATTTATATATACAGTATACTGCGCTTGAATGGATATATACTGTATACATATACCTTACAGAAACATATATATATATATACATATACATATATATATATATATATATGTATATATATTTTAACCATCTCATTTACAAAGCCAGGCAACATCTAGAAGATTCTTTACAGAATCAAGGTTCTTGTGGTTCGTTCTTTCTTTTCAATATACAAAGTAAACATAGTTTTTGATATCCACCACAGAGAAAAAAAACCCACAGCAAGGCCATTTCAGCCTCACGTCTGTAAGTACAAAACTGGCACAGAAGACAATCGTAATTATAATAATAATACACGTGAATAAAAACGCAAAATTAAATTATGCACTGATGGGACTAAAATGTTGTAAACCTTTTCCCTGTTTCACTGCAGGCTCGAAAACAAACCACTTCAAAACAAATAAACCAACACAATTACGGCTTAAAAAAGAAAACAACTGCCCTTTGACGAAAATACGCTCCAGCTGATATCGTTCGCTTTTCGTTCTGTTCAATTAATGCGGATCTCAGTTGGTGAAGAGCAAGGCCAAAGGGTGGAGAAAAAAAAAAAAAAAAAAAAAATTTGACAAATCGGACTTCAATTACTCTTTAAAAAGACAAAACTGAACAGCATGGCGAACGGAAATGGTGAAATGCGAAAAAGGAGGGATGTGAAAAGTAACGTCACAATGCCGAGGGGCGTGTCCCTCCTTTTCCGTTCGAAAGTTTGGCAACCACCCCGATAGTGGCCTCGACTGTGCGTGACAGCATCTCCAGGGAATCCTGCATGTGGGCGTGGCCACAGCCACCTGACTCCGCCTCCTGGAGCGAGCAGCTCCGCCCCTCAGAGGCTTCCGGCAAACTGGACAGTAAAAGCACCGAGTCGGCGGAAGTGGAGGGAACTTCCTCTCTTTCTGGCTCCGCCTCCTGCTCTTGCGGTTCCTTCCTCCCATCTTCCTCTTCCTCCTCCTCTCTTCCCGCTATCTGCTGCGGAGCTTCGTCCGCTCGGCCGAATGCTTCGGGAAGAGAGGAGGATGACGACGAAGAGGAAGATGATGACGATGACGAAGCGTCCATTTTCTTCTCCTCGAGGGACGCGCTGTCGGGAGAGGGCGGGTCGTTTTCCGTTCCCGGGTCGATGAGGGAGGAGTCTCGGGTTTCAGTGTCCGACGTGCTGGTGGGCGTTAACGCCTCCCCGGGCTTCGCCTTCTGCTCGGAGCAGGGAGCCAATGAGGAGGAGGATGAGGAGGAGGGAGCGTCTCCTGCACGATCGTCAGCACTGCTGCTCACTCTCCGACGCTTCACTGGAGTCACACCCTCCTCTTCCGCTGAGGAGGACAGCGAAGACAAAATTAGGCATTTTTAATGTGTGATTAATGACGCGTCTCATTTAAAGCGTCTTTGAGTACCTTGAAAATCAAATCCCTTTATACATATATAAATTAATAACTAAATAGAATAGGGGAAAGAGAAAAAGAAAGGAAAGGGGGAAAGAGAGAGAGAGACACAGAGAGAGAGAAAGAGAGAGAGACAGAGAGAGAGAAAGAGAGATTAATTAAATAAATAACCAAATGAAAGGGAGAGGTAGAAAGAAAATAAATGTATTAATTGCATATATACTAATAAAACATTCAATGGTGCTATTTAAATAGAAGAAACAGAATATATAATAATAAAACTATACATAATGTCAATAATGTAGATCAATACATGTGCACACATTCACACATTCATAAACAAACATTTACACATTCATAAACAAATTATATAAAATAAAATACTATTATTATTATTATTAATATTATGAACAAAAAATACAGCTTTCTGTCATTTTAAATTATTGTTATTCGTGTAAATTATTGTTTAAAATGTGCTTTTGGTAATTTAACAAAATAAATAATTATTATATTTTACATCAAATGATTCAAAGCCATGATGAACAAGAAATGCATACTCCCTTTTTGTGCCCCTAGATGTTGCTACCAATTTATTAAATAAGTAATTATTATTATTATTCTGATTTTGTTGTACTACTATTATTATGATTATTATATTTCAGATAAAAACAAAATTCAAAGCCACAATGAACAAGAAATCCCTTTTTGTGCCCCTAGATGTTGCTACCAATTTATTAAATAATTATTAAACAATAACAATTCTTCTTCTTGTTGTTGTTATTGTCATTATTATGATTATGATATTTCAAATAAAATAATTCAAAGCCATGATGCACAAGAAATGCATACTTATCGATGCAATTTTGTCACATGCATTTTGTGCCATAAAAAAAAAAAAAAATCCCCATCATGTGTTGCTTTTGAATGATTTCATTTAGAATATAATAATATTAATAGTAGATTATGTAAGCGTGTTTGTGTATGTTGAGACCTTTGGCTTTGCGCTCCTTGGCCTCCAGCTCTAGTGTTGCGCGGTGCTGAAGACACAGTCTGCACTTGGACAGCAGCTCCTGTAGAGCGGGACCCAGAGCCGGATCCAGATGCTGAGGGGTGGACACGGACAGCACCAGCAGCAGCGCTCGCAGGTCCTGCAACACACACACACACACACACACACACACACACACATGAGTGAAGAGCGAGGGAGCGCTGGCACAGGCACGAGGAGGGAGCTGTACTGACCGCGTTCAGGAGGCTGCTGGTCTTGCTCATCTCTGCTCTCTGATTGGTCAGCTCAGGCTGCAGGCTGTGGTACTCGTTCAGAAGGTTGGTCACCAACACGTTGACGAGATTCGAGCAGCTCTGGCCTGATAACACCTGCACCTGCACCTAAACACACACACACCGCAGCAGGACAGGGTCAGTGTCACAGAGCAAAGGAACCACTTTTACAAAGTAAGCTTAACGCCGGGTTAAACATGTCACCTTTGAAATTATAACAGGGGTTTGGCCTGTTCTTAACCTAGGGTTATGAAGCTTGGCAATACTAACCCTGATCTGCAGTCACACACATATCAGGATTAATTCTACACACAGAAATGGGCCTATAATGCAAGTACATTTAATAATATTTAATAAAGTTATTATTTTCCCTCATGGATTCCTTCCCAGAATGCTCTAATTTGCTAGATTGCAGAATTTATAATTCATTATTATTAATCTGACAACAATGTGGTGAATATTTTGTGGTGCATTATGGCAAAATGAGTTTTTGCAGCATTGAAAAAAAAAAAAAAAAAGTCTAATCATTTCAGAAAAATGTATTCAACATATTAAGGCGAGACACTACAGGTGAATAGGGTAATTTTTTTTAACTAGCAGATATCACCATGAAACTTTCCCAGTTGATTACCTACATTAAGATGAGAAAAAAATGTATTACAAGTTTTCTGTAATTTAATGTTTAAATATGCAAATTAGGCATTATCTAATTAAATATGCGCTAATTTGCATATATTTCAAAAAAATGAAATCTGAGTATTGGATAAAGCCAGGTTCAAAATTATTTTTTCATTGTGTTCACCTACACTCAAAAAAATGATATGTTGGCTTTACTTAACTTTTTTATGTAAACAGGGTCCACCGGTTCCACATAACTATGTTTCGTTAAACAAACATAATATGTTCATGTAACTTCAACATCATGGAATTTGGTCATTTTAAGCGACCCAATTAAACTCTGAGCTAATGAGTTAATTAAGTGAATAACTGAGTGATGATTGAGCATTACTGAAGACACCTGATGTTAACAAGCAGAATCTCTGAAGGAGAAAACTGGAATGTTTAAGTCACCATTATGGAGATAAGTGTGTGTTTTAGTTGGGCTCTTGACCATTAACTTATTAACTTTAGATTTTGTTTGGTTGCTGTACATGAGCTATAACAGCCGGAGGATCAATAAACAAAGGTCATCTGATGGTGTTGGTTGTGTTTTAACATAATCATTATTTCACAATCGTTTGACCTGAGTCACTCAACTTATTTTAAACCGAATTTCTGAGTTAAGTTAACCCTTCGAATAATAGCAGCATTGTCATTGTAGAGCATACTATTTTTAGACTTTTCAATGAAATTCAAATGATCAAATCAATAAATAAAAAAGAAACTTCCTAAAAAATATTTTGAGTAGGCACACACAGACATCAAGAATCAGCCTGTGAATCACAACAATGGTGACAATTATAAAGCATGTTGCAGTGCATTCTGGGTGCCACCAATCAAAACTCATTCATGGCTCCCATCATGCATTGCTGCATGAATAAATAATGAGCTTATGATCTGTTTGTCACCATTGCTGAGATTCATATGCTGATTCTTGATGTCTGTGTGTGCCTACTCAACATATTTTTTAAGAAGTTTATTTTTTATTTCTTGATATGATCATTTGAATTTCATTGAAAAGCCTAAAAATAGTATGGTCTACAATGTCAGTAAGGTAAACTTAACTCAATATAAGGGTTCAATATAAGTTCAGTGACTCAGGTCAAATGATTGTGAAATAATGATTATGGTAAATCACAACCAACACCATCAGATGACCTTTGTTTATTGATCCTCCGGCTGTTATAACTCGTGTACAGCAACCAAACAAAATCTAGAGTTAATAAGTTAATGGTCAAGAGCCCAACTAAAACACACACTTATCTCCATAATGGTGACTTAAACATTCCAGTTTTCTCCTTCAGAGATTCTGCTTGTTAACATCAGGTGTCTTCAGTAATGCTCATTCATCACTCAGTTATTCACTTAATTAACTCATTAGCTCAGAGTTTAATTGGGTCGCTTAAAATGACCAAATTCCATGATGTTGAAGTTACATGAACATATTATGTTTGTTTAACGAAACATAGTTATGTGGAACCGGTGGACCCTGTTTACATAAAAAAGTTAAGTAAAGCCAACATATCATTTTTTTGAGTGTATTTGATGGGGAAAAAATTAGAGGGATTTATGGATATCTACTTTTGTTATCCTGTAAATCAGAATATACTGTCAATAGCCTTAAAAAATATATTTTTGCCATGTTTTTTGGAATAAAATGTTATATAAATCAGGCTAGGAGAAATATATTTACAAATCCCTCTGTAAATGTCTTCATAATATAACTAGGTACAAGACTGGAAAGTTTGGTGTATATAGGTGCTACTGAAGTGGAGATTTCGGACTTTGAGAATGAGAGAAAGGTCATTTTGAGAAAACGGGCTTTAAAGATTTAGCATCAGCCAATGAGATTGCGCATTTGCGCCCTTTTACTTTCACGATTGGTTGCTGATAAAAAGGAAATGACCATATTTGGATCTGACAACATTATACAAGAGAGAGAGAGCTTTCTAACAGTGTGTGTGATGACAGGGTGCAGACAGCGATCACGGCGCAGCGGGATGATTTACATCGCCAACTTTTGATGAATTTATGAGAAATCTAAAGACGCAAACAGACAAAGTGTCGTAAAATAAAGACCTAAATGTGTATTTTGGACTTTTTTTCACCACAAGTCTGAAAGAAGACATGTTATTGAAGACAAATATCCCAAAATCTCAAAATTGACCAGTGCAAAAAAAAATGTTTTTGCCTGCCGTGTCTCGCCTTAAAGGACTAAATAGACATAATTGGAAAAAAAAAAAAGGAAAAGATAAATAGGAAAAATGTTATTCCTATATTGACTGTTGAATTTTTCGCGCACAGAACTGATCAATCAGAGTCAAGTGCTGGAGAGTCGTGTCGTGACTCCAGCTGTTGAACAACCCATTACACTCACACTGTGTGAGGACTAGAGTAGATATGTCTGTGTGTACCTTGTGTAAGAAGCAGGTGAGGAACGAGTAGGCAATGTTGTTGTTGAGGAAGTTCCTCTCATCCATCAGGATGCATTTCATGTATTCTCCAAACGCTGGATCCTCACACAGCAGCTTCACACACGACTGAGCCATCGCACACTGACAGAGAGAGAGAGAGAGAGACGTCATGACACACACACACACACACACTTCTGACTGGATGAGGCTGCTGTGTTTTCATAGTTATGTGTCTGAAGAATCTGCTGCTTGAAGACCCATATAACGCATCATCAATCTGAGATGATGTAGAGATGCATGTGTATAAAAATGATTATTTTTAACATTTAAAACTTATATCTTGTTAGGAATGCTTTCGATGTGTGATTGATGTTGTGTCTCATAAAAGTGTGTTTGAGTTCCTTAAAAATTGCTCTATAAATAAAATGCATTATAATGATGTGCATACTATTATATAAATATATATTATTATTATTAATAATAATACAAATATTGTATTCTGTTAAAAATTATTATAGTGTTTAAAATGTGCTTTTGGTGATTTGTAAGATGTATAATAAATGCATAATCTCCCTAACAACGCACACCTAACAATAAATAAATACATAAATACAATTTATTTTTAATTTGTAAGATGTATAATAAATGCATACTCCTGTTTGCACTCCTAACAATAATAAAACAAATATATTAATGTGTAAGATGTATAATAAACACATACTCCCTTTTGCACTCTTAGCAATAAAATAAATAAATACATTTTATTATGAATTTAAAGGATGTATAATAAATGCATACTGCCTTTTTCACCCCTAACAAATAAATAAATGCATAATAATTATTAATATTATTATAAATACTAAATAAAATATAAGATAATCATAATAAAATATACAATTTGTAACTTAAAAATTCAAAGCAATGACAGAGATTTTAGCACATTCTCAGGCACTCCACATCCCATCATGCTCAACAACACCTCTTACCTCTAGTGTCTTATTGCTTTAGTACGTGTGTGTGTGTGTGTGTGATGACCGAGAAGGTTTTACCTGAGATTGAGCAAGTTCTGTCCAGAGTTTGGGAAAGAGAGCCAGATGTAGAGGAAGTCCTTCATATGCGATCAACACACCTGCACACAGGTGAACAAACACAATCAGCACACACACACACACACACACACTCAAGAGAGATTTAAGAGCGCTGAGAGAGAGAGAAGCGTTCTTACTCAGTTTCACCAGAGTCTCTGTGAACTTCTCACAGTTGATGGCGACTCGACAGAGCAGGTGAATGAACTGATGATACGACAGGAAGTAGTCCAACAACATCCTGTCATACACCTCATCTTTACCCTACAGGAAACACACAAACACACTCTATGAACAACTGAAGCTCAGCGTGTAAAGCGGTCCACTGGTTGGTCTCACACACACCTTGCTGGTCTCCACCATTGAGGGCAACAAGCACATGTTGAGCTCGGGTCTGGGAGGACGAATGTTGTTCTTCCCGCCCATCAGCTTGATGTTCTCTCTACAGGGCAGATACGGCCCAAACGACACTATACAACACACACAAATACTGTTATACCATGTGGTGACCATAGCATTATCATTTATTAATTGTTTAAGGCTAAAGTCATACAATTAACCAAAAAGTTATGGTATATAAAAAATGTAAGATCAAGACAAATGTTAGACACTAAAACCATAAGAAAAAATGCTGCTTGAAATAAAATAAAATGTCAATAATGCTAAAATAACATCGCACTGAATAAAAAGTTGTAAGTATGCAAATTGGGAAGCCACTCGTGTGAATCTCCTAAATGGATCCTAGTAAAACAACTTAAATCACACCTAGATTTGAAAGTACTAAAAAGGTTTTTCTTATCGTTGGATTTATTTCATGTAACGTATGTCTATGGCGGCTGCAGGAGGGACTCACTGGGGATGTTGCTGTGGTGGTACGTGCAGTGGTTGTGCTGCAGGAAGGGCACGAGTGTGTGCAGGAAGTCATGAGGGCTCAAGAGCACCAGCTCCTTCAGCACATCTGAGGACCAACACACACACACGTTCAGATCATCACACTCGGGGGTTATTTCTAAAGCAGTGCTTGTGTTTCGTGGATGTGGCGACTCACCCAGACAGGCGTTACGCAGCTCTGGTGGGCTGTAAGAGTTCAGCAGCGTCAGCAGTTTATGGGCAAAATCAATCCTCTCCTGCCACTGGATCAGAGCCTGCTTCACATCTACACACAGACACAAGCGATCAGTTATTGACATTACATGTACAAGTGCATTATGGGCAATTGAAACCTTTGGATTGGATGTCAAGATGTATTATGGGTAATGGGCTACTTGAGTATTGATGCTTCAGGTGGGTTAAAGGTAATGAGTACTTTTGTACTGCAGGTTAAGGTGTATTATGGGTAATCCTATAACTCCAGTTTAAGTGAGTGGTGTATTGTGGGTAACGTACTACCTTTACGTTGTAAGTAGGGTCGCGTTGCCTTTAAAACAGACAGGAATATGGACAGCAGCTCCACTAGATCACCGGTCACATGACACGCGGTGGCCTCATGGTACATCATGTGCAGGGTGTTGAAGGACTGCAGACACAGAAATTTTCAGTTGTACACGACGGTCCATTAAAATATGCAGATGAATGAAGAAAGTGACTGAAGAGAGCATGAATACCTCAGTCATGAGGATGAGTCCTCTGTTGAACACCACCAGCAGTCTGTCCTCATCGTTCTCCAGCAGGATACGGAAGGCACTGAGAGCACACAGAGTCTTAGGGTACATTTACACGACACCGATATGGTTAAAACGGGGGCGTTTTTCCTTTGAGTTTTCCGCGTACAGACGACACCAGTGTCAAAACGATCGAATCCGCAAAAATGACTAAAAACACTGCATTCTGCTGCCAGGCCATTAGATGGCGATGAAACACTATAGCCTGAACATGTAAAACGCATGTGCATGACGTCATCGTCTTCACCAAGCGTGCCGCACAAGCACTGAAAAGTGAAGCCAAAACGTCTCGATCGCCCCCCGGTGGCCGGTCCTAGTATAGGTCATAAGCCCCGCCTCCCCATGTTATTCAACAGCACGTGAGACCAACTAAACAATTAAATTACACTTCAAATATCGTTTTTCCAAATATGGTTTCTGTCATTAACGGTAGTTTTTATCACGCTGATGTAATTTCAAGAGTTTGTTTTTAGTTAGTTATTTGATGCGGTGGTGGTGACGTCATGATTGACAGCTGTGATTGACAGGTTCTCTGAGTGAAGTAGTCACTGAAGCACCAACAGACTTTTTTTTCGGGATCTTCGGAGGACTGAGGAGATTGGAGCTTTAAATTTTATATCTAAATTTCTATAATTAATTTTAAAAAAGTGTAGGAGCGTGTGCTTGCGATTGATTCTGCGAGAGTGAGGGCGGGGCCTTGATTTCACGGCTTTACTTCCTGCTCACTACTGCGCATGTCTGGTCCCGAGATCGCTTCTGCACAGACTCAAGTCCCAAGATGTCAGCGCCATATCGGGACACTGGCGGCTTCACTTCTGACCAATGGAAGAGAGCGAAGGGGCGTCGTCCATCTTTTTTTACAGTCTATGGTCTTCACAGATTTGCGTTTTTGTTGTTTACATGGAGATCGTTTTCAAAACTTTGCGTTTTCAGGCCCCCAAAACGCCGTTGTCGTGTAAAAAAACGGCCAAAACGCATAAAAAGTTTTACGTTTTTACATAAACAGCTCCTAAGTAGTAACGCAAATGGCGTGTAAAACGTTCTGTGAGTCTTTAAAGAGCGTGTGTGTGTGTGTGTGTGTGTGTGTGTGTACCTGATGAGCGTGGTCCAGCAGGAGCGTCCGTCCAGACAGCGCAGGTAACAGCTGATGGTGGTCTTCTTGAACTGCTTCACGTCCTCCAGCTCTTCCTCCCTCATATCAGGCCTCTGAGCTACAAACAACTGCATCAGGTTAAACAACTCCTCCACCGCCTGCAGAGAAACAACAAACAGTGTTACCTGACGGAACTGAATTAACCTCAGTAATAGATGAAGCGGAACTTCAGACATCATATTCCTTCAGACACTCTTCATTAAAATAGGCTTAAAAAAAAAAAAAAGCTCAGTGAATTTTTCTTAACTTTCAGAAAATGTTGTTTGTACATTTCAGGAGGTCAAACTAAATGCAGCATTACTATACACACAGTTTTATTTGATTCTATTCTACATTTTACTTTGCAACCCTGTTATCAGAATTTGGGAGACATCTACACAGAGTTTAAACACTGATTTGTTTGATTTCATTATTTTCTAGCAATACCATTAATTAGAAATATATATAATATACATAACAAAATAATGATTCTGCATTAAATTGACCATTTATAATGTGGTCACAAAAGTTTCATTTCACATAAAGGCTTTCAAAGAATCCTAATCCAAATATTTTTATGAGCAGCACATGTTGAAAACATGGACAATAATCAGAAATGTTTCTTGAGCAACAAATCATCATATTATACTGATTTCTGAAGGATCATGTGACTGGAGTAATGATGCTGAAAATTCAGCTTTGATCACAGGAATAAATTACATTTTACACTATATTCAAAAAGAAAACGGTTCTCTAGAAGAGACTCTTTCATCATCAAAACATTAAAAAATTTGACCAACTCCAAACTTTTCAACACTAGTGTAGTTACTGATAAACTTCCCCATAAATGAAAGTAAAATACACGTTTCTTCTGTTCTCTTTGGTAACGTCAGGACTCACCCCCGGGTACTGGCTGGCGTGCGGCGTGAGGTTTTTGAAGGCCCACTGTATGTTCTGGTGCGACGCCAGCTGGCGGGTGAAAGCGGGCGACTGCTCGCAGCACATGCGCAGGATGGCGTAGTACGCCGGGAGCATCCCGCGGTTGAACAGCACCACCTCCTGATCGTCGTGATCCGCCAGGATGTAGTTAAAGGCGATGTTTTTAGTGACCACAGGGTTTTGGACGATAAGACGCACGTTCTCGCTGCAGTCCACGCAGACGTTATACCAGAAGGACAGAAGAGCCTGCTTGTTGTGATTAGTGGCGATGGCCGGCTCTGATAACTTGGGCTGTGAGAGAGAGAGAGAGAGAGAGAGAGAGAGAGAGAGAGAGAGAGAGAGAGAGAGAGAGAGAGAGAGAGAGAGAGACATAATAAGAGAGGGCTGCACAAGTTATCGAAATAAAATCAATATGGCTCGTCAAATTCATACGTCTCAATCTTGAATTCAAATAATTCCCCTTCCTCTCGCAGCATCATCTCTTCCCTTCTCTGATGATGCGTTTACTGGCGTGAGGGCGGGGCAACCTGTCACTCACATGAGATCCACCAATAGCAAACTACAACCATCCAATCAATTCCCCACAGACAAAATAAAGCCCCGCCCTACATTTGTTCTTGTTTGAGAAGCCGTTTCACTCGAATATACGTCACAACAGAGAAGAAAAGACTATCGCAATTTCCGATTCATCATACGAGCACCTAAAAACTGCCTTCATCTGCACGTGAAGTACCTGGAAGAGGTTCCAGAGGTCCATGAAGTAGCTGGAGAACATGAGCTTCTCTGTTTTGGAGATGAGGCAGTAGGTCATGAAGCTGAAGTACTGCACCAGTTTGGTGGTCCCGTGCACGGGCACGTCCACGTAGAGCTTGGCCCGGCCCAGCAGGCCCAGGAGCAGGTTGTAGACCTGGTGCAGGACCACGGTGGTGTCGGGACTCAGCGGGAGGTCCCGCGTGGGGATGTGGAGCGAGCGCGTGGAGCGGAACATCTGGCGGAAGGAGTTGCTCGGGATGAGAGACACCAGCAGATACGCCGCGGCTGAGAGAGAAATGCATAGAAGAACGCATCACAAAATAATCTGACATTTTACCTGGAAAAATAAAGATAAAACAAAAAGATAAGACTAGCTGTTTATGCTTTAAATGTGTATTTGAAGACTTAAAATGTTATCTAACACGCATTCAGACATTTGGAGCGCGCATGTAATTCTTATCATGCGTTTCTTTATACAAGTAAGATTATGTTTTTGAAAAGTCTCTTCTGCTCACGAAACAGTACTGCTCAAAACAGTAATATTGTGAAATATTATTGCAATTTAAAATAGCTGTTTTCTATGTGAATATATATATTAAAATGTAATTTATTCCTGTGATCAAAGCTGAATTTTCAGCATCATTACTCCAGTCTTCAGTGTCACATGATCCTTCAGAAATCACTCTAATATGATGATTTGATGGTCAAGAAACATTTATTATTATTATCAATGTTGAAAACAGTTGTTCTGCTTCATATTTGACTGGAGAAATGATGATAAAAATTCTGCTTTCTTTTCAATTCTAATAATATTTCACAATATTACTGTTTTTATGATCAAATAAATGCAGCATTGGTGAGCAGAAGAGACTTTCATAAATATTAAATAAATCGTAAATATTCCAAACTTTTGACCAATAGCGTATATATGTGTGTGTGTGTGTACTGTCGTGTAGATAGTGTCTGTTCTTACACGTTCGGACACGTGGGTAGTTGTGCGCCAGCAGAAACCTCTCCACCCAGTTCTCCATGTTCTGCAGGACCCAGCTGTGAGCCAGCTTATTACGAGGAGTCTGGACGGCCAACCAGTCCAAACACTGAGACGGGTTATACTCGATCACCTGACGCAGACACACAGGGATCACACGCTCAGGTCAGTGAGGCAGATGCAACATCTGAAGTTCTCCAAACATCCACAACTCATCATTGACACACATCTCATGACTCGTATATAGCACCGTTTCAGTGGAGCAGTGAGTAGATAGTGCTGGGCGGTATACTGGTTCATACCGAATACCAGTGTTTAATTTTGTTATGATATACATTTTTAATATACCACAATATATCGCTTAAACAACGTTGGGAACGCGGCGCGACACTGTTTGAGAGGGTCTCTTTTCACTGTTGCACTGTGATGATGCACAGCTGTATGTGTAACTAAGATGGATGGGTTAAACTATGATTGATAGCTGTCAAATTATATTACAGTGTTTCCCATACATTGGTTCACAATATCAACACCGCCCGCCACAAATAGATTTTCAAAAAGGCTTTGACATCGTTGAAGAAACATGAGCACTGCATGTTTCAAAGTCAAAACGCGGCTCGGATATTTTTATATGAATGTATCTTTAGAAAGTTTCAATGTTATTTTCATCGAATCCTTTCTTTATCTTTACTGATAAAGGCCCTTGCACACTGAGTCCGAAATTCACGTCCGAAATTTTCGCACGTTAAAAAATAAATATGACCTCACGTTATGTCAATCACACTTGCACACTGCCTCCGAAACTTTCGTCCGTCATAAAAAAAAATGGATCGGGTTCGATCTTCCGCGTTTTTCGCATCCGTAGCAAGCAGTTTGAATGGTGTTTTGACAATTCAGAGCCACCGAATCACGAATACGAAAAAACACATACGAAAATTTCGGACTCCGTGTGCAAGGGCCTTAAAGCAGCTTTTATGAGCGCGGCGCTGCTTTGTGTTCAGCCGTTACCAAGGAAACCGCTTTGTGTACAGCTGTTACCGGGGAAACCGCTTTGTGTTCAGCCGTTACCGGGGAAACCGCTTTGTGTTCAGCCGTTACCGAGGAAACCGCTTTGTGTACAGCCGTTACCGGGGAAACCGCTTTGTGTTCAGCCGTTACCGGGGAAACCGCTTTGTTTACAGCCGTTACCGGGGAAACCGCTTTGTTTACAGCCGTTACCGGGGAAACCGCTTTGTGTTCAGCTGTTAACGGGGAAACCGCTATTTCTGCCGCTCCTAAAGCGCCTCCTGCTGGCAACTCTTTATAAACAGCCTTGCAAACCTGTATTAATACTAGTGTGGGATTTTTCTACAATATTCACGCCTGACAGTAAAATAGGGCATTCTAAGTCAATCTTAAAAAAAAAACCGTCATATACCGTGAAACCGGTGTCATTTTGAACAATACCATGATATACATTTTTGGTCATAACGCCCAGAACTATTAGAAGGTATAGGAATGATGGGACTGTCTGTGGGCCGACTTACCTCCCAGATCCTCTGCAGGATGTAGGACGCAAACGAGGGCATTCCCGGAGGACCAGCAGCGAACTCCATCAGCATCGTCAACAGCTTGAAGAACGGATTGGCTGCCTGTCAGACACAACACACAATGTTAGTTAGTGTGTGTAGCTATTAAATAATGAAACAATAACGGTTGTGAGATTTGTTTTTACCTCTGGAGTCAGTTTAGCGATGGAGGTGAACAGCATTGACACGATCTACACCAACAGAAGAACACAAACCATGAGAACGCATGTTACACTTACATATTGTGTTGATGCTTAGCTAAGTTATACTCTGAGACAAAATCTGTCCCAGGAACTAAGCTACACTAGAGTTCAGTCATTAATTTCTTCTATTTGAAAGACATTATTACTTTTATTCAGCAAGGATGCATTAAACTGATCAAAAGTGACAGTAAAGACAATTATAATGTTACAAAAGATGTTCTTTTGAACCTTTCATTCATCAAAAAAATATATATCACAGTTTCAACCAGAAATATAAAGCAGCACAACAGTATTTTTCAGTATGATAATACCAAGCAATGTTTCTTGAGCATCAAATCATCATATCAGAGTGATTTCTGAAGGATCATGTGACACTGAAGACTGGATGCTGAAAATACAGCTTTGATCACAGGAATAAATTACATTTTACAATATATTCACATAGAAAACTGTTATTTTAAATCGCAATAATATTTCACAATTATACTGTTTTTATTGTATTTTTAATCAAATAAATGCAGCCTTGATGAGCAGAAGAGACTGAATTCAAAAACATTGTACCCAAACATTTGAACGGCAGTGTATTATGTGATGAAACCTCTCTCTATGAGGACATCCAGAGGCTCATATAATGTTATATTTTTAGCTCTAAATGTGCAAACCATCGATTATGAGTAGGTTTTGTGTTACAAACCTGTAGCTGTTATTATTAGCTTTATACAGAAACACTAGAAGGCTATGGTACGCCCTCAGTGGGACATCTTACATGTTCTGCCAGACGGTTGTTGTATCTGCAGAGGCTGAATATGAGGTTGCAGGTCTGTCTGATGTTGATGCTGTCTCTGATGTGCTGGAACAGAAAGGGAAAACCTTTTCCTCCGGTCAGTGCGGCCATGTCACTCTGAGACAGAGTCAAGTGTCTGCAGATAGACACATGATCAGACGATTAGATATTACCAAGACAAAGCCTCAATTATAAAGACATTTATTTTTCAGTGTATTACAGTAAAAACAACTGATGCAATGTTTTGCAACTCTGGTTAGTCACGCTAATGGCACAGAAATTACACTTTTAACAGCTCCAATATAGGCTTAATTTTCTGTAAATGATTTTGGGGTGAAATATGACCCATTATGGGTGATTTATGAGATATTTTTGTGAGATTAATCCAAATACTTCAGTGTTTGTGTGTTAATACTTCAGTGCGCACCTCTCAGATCTGGACTGCTCCACCAGCAGAGCTATGAGAGCGATCATCTTCTCCAGAGCGGCCGGCCGATACTTCTCCTCCGCCAGCGAGAGGATGTCCTCCTCTTCATCCTCCTCACCCTCCTCCTCCTCAGATAACACCTCCACCTGAGGCTGAGACAGAGGGATTCGAGTTATTATTTGAGATCAGGGAACCAGGGAATCAGAGATCGACTACCCCGAGGAAACGGTACTCACATTTTCAGGTCCTTTAGTGCCCATGTAGAAATGCACCATAATAGAAATGGCTTGCAAAGACAAGAGGAACTGACTCTGTGAGGACACAAAGAAGAAGGGAATTGTGAAAAAGAAAATAAAGAATATGCTTTAAAACTTGTAAAAAATAATAAATACATAAAAATAAAAGGAAAGAAGTAAAATAAATAAATACATAATTAAAATAAATAAATAATAAAATTAAAGGTGCAGTGTGTAATTTTAGTGGCATCTAGTGGTGAGGTTGCAAATTGCAAGCAACATAAGTTACGGTGGCCGACAGGAAGTGATGTCGTCGTCTGAGAGAGCAGAGAGTAGCCAGTTCAGCAATGAGGTTATAAAGATAAATTAAGAAATGATGTTTACTTAATTACTCAGTAAAACGATGTTATTGCGAATATTATTGTTACTTGTTCATCATTGTGTCAGTGTTTTATTCGCTGACTTTAGCGAGCTTCTTTTCACGGAGAACAACATAGTGACGAAACGCGTTTGTCCATTTAGGGCCACTGTAGAAACATGTCGGCGCAAAATGGCTATTTCAATGTAAGGGACCCGCGTGTGTTTAGATAGAAAAAGCTCATTCTAAGGTAATAAAAACATAACGGTTTATTATGTAAGGTCTTTATACACCATTGAAAACATAGTTATGTATATTATATGGCATTTCTGTCTACAGATCCTCCTAAATATTACACAATGCACCTTTAAATAAGTAAAAAATGAATACAAATACAATTAAGTAAAATAAATAGATAAAATACTATTAAAAATAAGAGTATAAAATGAATTAAAATAAAATAAACTAAGTAAAATAAATAAATACAAAAAATAAATAAGTAAAATAATTATTAATAAAATGAAATAAGTCAAATAAAATAAATAAAATATTCAAATAAAATACATTAAAATAAAATGAAATAATAAAAATAAATAAATAAATAAAAGTAATTAAAAAAGTAAAAAATTAAATTAAATAAGTAAAAATGAATAAAAAAAACATTAAGTAAAATAAATAAAATATAAAATAAGTAAAAAAAAATTATAAAAAAAATTAAAATAAAACATTTAATTAAATAAGTAAAATAAAGAAATACATAAAAATAAAAGAATTAAAATAAATAAAAGCAAAATATGCAAATAATAAATAAAAAATTTAATTAAACAAGTAAAATAAAAAACATTTATAAACATTTATAAGTAAAGATTTATAATAAATAAATACATAAATAAATACAGGGATGGCTACCTCCTCTTCTCCCATTTTGGCAAACTCGTACAGGAAGGCGAAGTATTCGGTCAGGTGTTTGCTGTGTGGCTTCACTCCGTGCTCCATGATTGACAGCAGTGTTTTGACGAAGCGAGTCACACAGGAGCGGCTGCCAATGTCCTCCACCGGCCCGTCCATGTCATCAGAGCTGTAGACAGACCAAAACACACACAATATAACAGCACATATGGGTTTGGAAACACGAGGGCAGGATGGTTAGTTAGCGGGCTCCAGAGGAAGAGAGAGAGAGTGAATTAAAGAGAAAGAGACACACCCGTCCTCCATGCCCGGCTGCAGGTACAGGTGAGCGTGAGCCGGTCTGAGGCGCTGGATCACGTGGATACACAACCTCTGGAACATCTGAAACGTCACAGCAGTGTTTATTTTAATCAAACAAAACAATTGAAATAAAATAAAGAGGTTTTTTTTACTGTAAACGAGCTAAATGTTTATTTTAGGGGTAGGGTGTGGGGTTTTCCGTTAATATTATGAATAATAATAAATAATAATTACATTTAAATAGCCAGGTAAACATGTTACGCCAAAGACTTTAGATATACCACGATGGTGCACTCAAATTATTATGAAAAACAATATTTATGGTAAGCATTTTTTTAGATTTAAAACAAATAGGACTTGGATGGCTGAAATAGCTGCCCACAGGCGTTGCAAAAAACAGACTTTCCTTGAAAGGGACTTTGGTAACACTCACCTGTCGTACGATCTGATTGGGGCATTTGATGAGAATCTGCATGGGCCACCAGTTATCATCTGCCATCTGATCCAAAAACCACTGCACACACACACACACAGATACGACACATTTATTACCCACAAAAAAATAACAGTGTATTGATCCAACAGTGCTGATTTCACCAACCCTCTCCATTCATTTGGCTTAAAATGATTTTCCAGAGCAGAAGATGCTGGGAAACAAGAAGCTGGAAGTTCTGTGTGTACAGGTTTGGCTATTCTTGTGAGGTCCCATTACATATTACTGGTTCTCACTAGTTAAAAAGGCTTACAAAATGGCTAAAACATGTTTTTATTCAAATCTAGTGTTTCTGTGATGGGTAAGTTTAGGAGTAGGTGTTGGTTTACTTTAGCCCATAGAAAATACCATTAACCGGATATAAAATCAGTGGAAGTAGACTCAAACTGTGTGTGTGTGTGTGTGTGTGTGTGTGTGTGTGTGTGTCTGTGTGTGTGTGTGTGTGTGTGTGTGTGTGTGTGTGTGTCTGTGTGTCTGTGTGTGTGTGTGTGTGTGTGTGTGTGTGTGTTTGTGTTACCTCGCAGGCAGCTTGGTTGTTGTTAAACTGTTTGGTCAAGAGCTCGATCCACTGCAGCATTGTGGGCTGAGAGAAATAAGCACAAGGTGAACTTACAACAAAGAGCAACTTTCAAACACAGAAAGCTACAACAGAAGTACATTACACTAAAGATGAGGGGAAAACAGAACAACGCCATCTCACCTTTTCTTTGGAGTGGATGAACGTCTCCAGAACGAACGACGTGCTGAGCTGTGAGAAGAGGAGAGGAAAATTACTTATTTTAATTAATATCCAAAAATATGAACCTCAATATTCCCCTGTGGACAATAACTCAAGTGTATAGATGATCAAGTTTCATCATCTGCTCTGATGAAGATGTTCATGTGGACAGACTAACCTTAGCCGTCATGAGCAACACGGATTTAGGATCTGGTAAAGTGCTGGGAATACTGCTGCACAGCTGCCACATGAAGCTACAGAGAAATGGCAAAAGAAAAGAAAATAATTAAACAAGAAAAGGAAATGAGAATGAGCGCACAGGTCAAAAAAACCCCAAAACAATAAACAATATATTTTAAACATTAAATGTATATTAAATTAAATATGTATTAAAATATTTTTTATATTAATAAATAAAATAAGAAAATGAAAGAAATAGAACAGAAATGTAAAGACAGATAAAATAAAATATAAAAGAACATAAAAAGGAGAGACAAAAAATTACAAATATTATAGATCATAATACAGTGAGAAGAGAAAAAAAGGAAGGGAAGAGGATGAGGAAGGAGATCAGGAAGGGAATAGGATGAGGACAAGGAAGAGAAGGGGAAGAGGATGAGGAAGGGAAGAGGAAGGGGAAGAGAAGGGGAAGAGAAGGGGAAGAGGATGAGGAAGGGAAGAGGAAGAGAAGGGGAAGAGGATGAGGAAGAGGAAGGGAAGAGGATGAGGAAGAGAAGGGGAAGAGGATGAGGAAGAGAAGGGGAAGAGGAAGGGGAAGAGGACGAGGAAGAGAAGGGGAAGAGGAAGGGAAGAGGAAGGGGAAGAGGATGAGGAAGGGGAAGAGAAGGGGAAGATGATGAGGAAGTGAAGAGGAAGGGGAAGAGGAAGAGAAGGGGATGAGGAAGGGAAGAGGAAGGGGAAGAGGAGGGGAAGAGGATGAGGAAGAGGAAGGGGAAGAGAAGGGCAAGAGGATGAGGAAGGGAAGAGGAAGAGAAGGGGAAGAGGATAAGGAAGAGGAAGAGAAGGGGAAGAGGAAGGGGAAGAGAATGGGAAGAGGATGAGGAAGAGGAAGGGGAAAAGGGGAAGAGGATGAGGAAGGGAAGGGAAGAGGAAGAGAAGGGGAAGAGGATGAGGAAGGGGAAGAGGATAAGGAAGGGAAGAGGAAGGGGAAGAGAAGGGGAAGGGGAAGAGAAGGGGAAGAGGATGAGGAAGGAAAGAGGAAGGGGAAGAGGAAGAGAAGGGGAAGAGGATGAGGAAGGAAAGAGGAAGGGGAAGAGGAAGAGAAGGGGAAGAGGATGAGGAAGGGAAGAGGATGGTGAAAGAGGAAGGGGAAGAGGATGAGGAAGGAAAGAGGAAGGGGAAGAGGAAGAGAAGGGGAAGAGGATGAGGAAGGGAAGAGGATGGTGAAAGAGGAAGGGAAGAGGTTTCGTGAAACTGCTCTATTGTTCTCTCACCCAAAGTATGTGTGTTCAAAGATGTTCTTGTCCTGGAGAAACTGCATGTTGTCGTGCCAGATCCACTGTGTGTGTGTGAGAGAGAGAGAGAGAGAGAGAGAGAGAGAGAGAGAGAGAGAGAGAGAGACAGATAAATGCTCAGCCTGACGGGTGTGTGCAGTGAAGACTGAGGCTGATATACAGTGAAGTCTGTACCTCCAGAAGATCCGGAGAAATGTCGAAGTTAAAGTCCTTCCCATTCTCCTCCTCCACCTCCACTCTCTTATAGAACAGCATGTAGGCACTGTGGGTCTGACACACACACACACACACACACCTTACTCATGCTCCAAAGCATTTTATAAGAAAAAAATCTTGAGGGAGACTTTTTTACATAGATAAACAATAATGTATAATTATATAAAATAATATATAAATAATGTATTATTAAGTATGCTAATAGCTACAATTAATATATAAAATAATAAAATAAAATCAAATAATAAAAAAACAATACTTATTAACTTAATATATAAAACAATATGTAAATGTATTATGTATTACTTTATTATAATATATATATGTATAATAAAAGTAATAATAATCTATTATTATTACTTTATTATCATTATATTAATTCTAATTAAATATTAAACAATAATATATATATATATATATATATATATATGTGTAGTATTTATTACTTTAATAACTAAAATATATAAAATAAATATAAATGTATTATTGTTGCTGTTGTTTTTATTAAAAAAAAAACCAACCTTCTCAAAGGAGAAATCCATGAACTTGTCTGTGACAGAGTCGTATGTTTTTGTCTGAAATGAGACGAGCATTTCTCAATTACAACCACATAAATGATCATTTAAATTACTTTATCCCAAAAGCACAAAGGATAACTTGATTTAGAAGTAAAAATATAAAAATGCATACAGTCATCTCTCCACCGAAACACTCAGAGGCCAGCTGGGCCGAATCAAACGGCTTCACCTCCGCGTCATTAAACAGGTACCTGCAACAGGAAATGACATCATCACTCCAAAATACATGACATCAAACACATATGTGACCCTGGACCACAAAACCAGTCACATAGGTCAAATTGAAATGCATACATCATCCATCTGAAAGCTGAATAAATAAGCTTACCACTGATGTGTGGTCAATTACCAATAACCAACTTTGGGTTACAACTATTCAATAGCTCTAAAAGCATCAAATTTGAATTCATTGATGTGTTTTAAACCGAATACTGTGATTAATCACCATTTGTTATTGCGGTAAGCGTGTGGGTTGACGATGTCCCTGATGAAGCTGTAGTAATGGCCGCCGTCTGCCGTGCCCGTGTGCACCGTCACACCGATGAGGTCGTACTCGTAACTCTCCGCCACTTTCGCATCACCTTCGTCACGGAAACCTGCTAACGAGATCATGATCAGTCGACGGAGAAGACCATCCCAACTTAAAATCGTAGTATTTCAGCAAAACAACCGTACAACCTTCCTTCCGGTCTCCCTTGGCCATGAGGAAGTCCTCGGTGTACGGCGTCATGTCGAGCCGCAGCGGGAAAGAAAAGTGCGTGTTTACTTTTTCCTTCATCATGGTCACCATGTTGAACGTGTAGCGCATGGTGTTGAAGCTCAAGATCCGCGGGAGCTTCTTAAAACACGCGCTGCGGGACAGAAAGAGACAGTCGTGAGATCCAGGGGCCGTAACAGAAAGATTTCAGCTCTCAGAGGAAGAACGAAGGAACTGTACCGTTTCTCAGCGCGCACTTTCTTCCCGCACTGAGAGCAGGTGTACATGTTATCACCCTCCAGAGTGTCCTTAATGGTCACCTCATCCAGAGACTCCTGAAACACAGAGACACAGATCAGAGGATTAACGGCTGATATCGTTTGACAGTGGTGGTGGTTTTGTTCATATACATACATACACTCACCTAAAGGATTATTAGGAACACCATACTAATACTGTGTTTGACCCCCTTTCGCCTTCAGAACTGCCTTAATTCTACGTGGCATTGATTCAACAAGGTGCTGAAAGCATTCTTTAGAAATGTTGGCCCATATTGATAGGATAGCATCTTGCAGTTGATGGAGATTTGTCGGCTGCACATCCAGGGCTCGAAGCTCCCGTTCCACCACATCCCAAAGATGCTCTATTGGGTTGAGATCTGGTGACTGTGGGGGCCATTTTAGTACAGTGAACTCATTGTCATGTTCAAGAAACCAATTTGAAATGATTCGAGCTTTGTGACATGGTGCATTATCCTGCTGGAAGTAGCCATCAGAGGATGGGTACATGGTGGCCATAAAGGGATGGACATGGTCAGAAACAATGCTCAGGTAGGCCGTGGCATTTAAACGATGCCCAATTGGCACTAAGGGGCCTAAAGTGTGCCAAGAAAACATCCCCCACATCATTACACCACCACCAGCCTGCACAGTGGTAACAAGGCATGATGGATCCATGTTCTCATTCTGTTTACGCCAAATTCTGACTCTACCATCTGAATGTCTCAACAGAAATCGAGACTCATCAGACCAGGCAACATTTTTCCAGTCTTCAACTGTCCAATTTTGTTGGGCTCTTGCAAATTGTAGCCTCTTTTTCCTATTTGTAGTGGAGATGAGTGGTACCCGGTGGGGTCTTCTGCTGTTGTAGCCCATCCGCCTCAAGGTTGTGCGTGTTGTGGCTTCACAAATGCTTTGCTGCATACCTTGGTTGTAACGAGTGGTTATTTCAGTCAAAGTTGCTCTTCTATCAGCTTGAATCAGTCGGCCCATTCTCCTCTGACCTCTAGCATCAACAAGGCATTTTCGCCCACAGGACTGCCGCATACTGGATGTTTTTCCCTTTTTTCACCATTCTTTGTAAACCCTAAAAATGGTTGTGCGTGAAAATCCCAGTAACTGAGCAGATTGTGAAATACTCAGACCGGCCCGTCTGGCACCAACAACCATGCCACGCTCAAAATTGCTTAAATCACCTTTCTTTCCCATTCTGACATTCAGTTTGGAGTCAAGAGATTGTCTTGACCAGGACCACACCCCTAAATGCATTGAAGCAACTGCCATATGATTGGTTGATTAGATAATTGCATTAATGAGAAATTGAACAGGTGTTCCTAATAATCCTTAAGGTGAGTGTATATAAATATACAGGTGAAACTCGAAAAATTTGAATATCGTGCAAAAGTTCATTTATTTCAGTAATTCAACTTAAAAGGTGAAACTAATATATTATATAGACTCATTACATGCAGAGTGAGATATTTCAAGCCTTTATTTGTTATAATTTTGATGATTATGGCTTACAGATTATGAAAACCCCAAAGTCAAAATTAGAATATTGTGAAAAGGTTTTCATAAGCTGTAAGCCATAATCATCAAAAGTATAACAAATAAAGGCTTGAAATATCTCACTCTGCATGTAATGAGTCTATATTATATATTAGTTTCACCTTTTAAGTAGAATTACTGAAATTAACTTTTGCACAATATTCGAATTTTTCGAGTTTCACCTGTATATATATACACATATACATACATATATACACTGTATATAAAGTGACAACATTATTTTCTTGTTGACAACAAGGTTCAAATAGAAACAAGTTTCTTTTATGGTCTTTTTCAGGATTTTTATGATGTTTTACACTTATTTTGAGCTCATCAAGCTAAATAGTTCAACTCCGTTGTGGCGGACAAATTCATTTTTATACATAAAATATTTTTTCTTGGCACAAAGTACAAGAACAATGACTGTAAATAATGTAGTGTGGTTCGACGACATTTGCTAGTTTAGGTTATTATTAGTCTTTTTCCACTGGCCTTAGTGGAAGCATGTTGAATAAAAGAGTGTTTCTGAACATGCACAATCCAATTACAATGTGCAATTTACTATAAGACATGCCACTAGAGTCTCAGTAATCAAATATTAAGTATATAAACACAAACTTGCTGTGGTGAGGTTGAAATGATGTAGCGCTTTAAGGTTAGTCACTACAAATAACTATTGGTATTTTGCAAAGCAACCATCACATATTGAGAATCGGAGGAAACATTTTAAAAATCACCCATTGAAAAACCCATATTTGTTCTTTTTCTGAAAAGAAGTAAAGCCTTTAAAGCTTTTGTTTTAATGACCTGTACAGAGAGAGAGAGAGAGAGAGAGAGAGAGAGAGAGAGAGAGAGAGAGAGAGAGAGAGAGAGAGAGAGAGAGAGAGAGAGAGAGAGTGTGTGTGTGTGTGTGTGTAAATGGTAAACACTCACATAGATGTTCTTCATATCGGCCACCTGACATCTCACTGTGTAAAACTCCTCAGCCGTCTGACTCACATGATCACAGTCCTACACACACACACACACACACACACAGAACGAGAGATTAATTCAAATGTGCATATGCAAACTCAGACATACAAATATCCAATGAAAATGCTCATCCATGACCTCTCTCTTTCAGAAAAGACAGAGTTGCAGGTTCAAACGGCTCAATCTTACCAGTGAAACCACATTGTTGGTGATGACGCCTCCAAACAGTGTTTTTACTGTATTTTTCTGAAACGACAAACACACAACTATTAGATCTCTGACTAATTCATTAAACATACTCAAAACGGTTCTTAAGGCGAGACACTACAGGTGAATAGGGTCATTTTTTTAACTAGCAGATATCACCATGAAACTTTCCCAGTTGATCACCCATTGAACTTTCCCAGTTGATCACCCATTGAACTTTCCCAGTTGATCACCCATTTGTATATCTGAGTTTGCATATGCTGCATTAAGATGAGAAAAAAATGTATTACAAGTTTTCTGTAATTTAATGTTTAAATATGCAAATTAGGCATTATCTAATTAAATATGCACTAATTTGCATACATTTCTAAAAATGAAATCTGAGTATTGGATAAAGCCAGGTTCAAAATTATTTTTTCATTGTGTTCACATATTAGATGGGAAAAAATTACAGAGGGATTTATGGATATCTACTTCTGTTATCCTGTAAATCAGAATATACTGTCAATATCCTTAAAAAATGATTTTTGCCATGTTTTTTGGAATAAAATGTTCTATAAATCAGGCTAGGAATAATATATTTACAAATCCCTCTGTAAATGTCTTCATAATATAACTAGGTACAAGACTGGAAAGTTTGGTGTATATAGGTAGTAGAGATTTCAGACATGGAGTATGAGAGAAAAGTCATTTTGAGAAAACGGGCTTTAAAGATTTAGCATCAGCCAATGAGATTGTGCCCTTTTACTTTCACGATTGGTTTGCTGATAAAAAGGAAATGACCATATTTGGATCCGACAACATTGTACGAGAGAGAGAGCTTTCTAACGGTGTGTGTGATGACAGGGTGCAGACAGCGATCACGGCGCAGCGGGAGGATTTACATCGCCAACTTTTGATGAATTTATGAGAAGTGTCGTAAAATAAAGACCTAAATGTGTATTTCTGACTTTTTTTCCACCACAAGTCTGAAAGAAGACATGTTTTTGAAGACAAATATCCCGAAATCTCAAAATTGACCAGTGCAAAAAAAACTTTTTGTCTGCCATGTCTCGCCTTAGTCACCATGAAATCAAAATGGACAATTCTAGTTTTTTTATGAAATATTGCAGTATTTATTATAAATGATTTATCCATACACATCTTTTTTTATTATTATTATTCCTCTTGCATCTCTTCTTTTCTCTGATGACGAGGGCGGGGCAACCTGTCACTCAAATGACATCGGCCAATAGCAAACCACAACCATCAAATCAATTCCACAAACCCCGCCCTACATTTGTTCTTGTTCGAGAAGCCGTTTCACAATAAGGAACTAAAGTTTATCTCTCTCTCAACTTCCGTTTCATGCCGACTTTAAACACACACACGTCGTACCAGGTCCTGAGACATCTCCTCGATCTTGGTGATGAGGTCAGTGAAGAACTCGGTCATGTCTTTCTGCTCTCCTGTGTTCAGAGGCTGTTTGTCCATCGTGTAGGTCTTACAGAAGGGACGAGGGTTGTACGCTTTCCTCTCGCTCTCCTGCACATGCAGAAACAGTGAAATGACATCACATCTACAGGTCATGAGCTCAGCATGTAACAAGACGGACACGTACCATGAGATAAGTGAACATCTTCTGCAGCTCCAGCAATGTGGTCTTATGCTTAATGTCCTCTGAATACTGTAAATAAACAGACACAAGCATCACTGCAAGGCACAAACATCTCAAACCATTTAAGATCAAATATACGTTACTGTACGCATGTTATTAGCCCAGCAGAGAACGTACATTTAAATCATTTTAATGGTGGTCGAACCATGGTAGCGCATGACCTCATGTTTTACTGCTTTTATATCATATGACACCGATTTTCAATAATCAATGCTAATAATACATCAAAGTATTAGTTAATTTGCATAATTATGGGCAGTTTATGGTTGCAATTGATGCAAGGTCACAGGTGTGCACACATTTCATAAACTCACTTTAGCAGTGAAGACGGCCTGTCTGGCCTCTGGGATCATGTAGAGCTGTTGGATGGTGGAGGCCAGGTAACACGTGGCGCCCAGGTTAGTCAATCCCACGAAACGACACTCGGCTCTGACATCATCATGGGGCCAGTAATCCCACTTATAAGGAGCGTGAGACGCTAAAACAGCAAAACAACACAGAATGACGACATGTTCATTCATTTTCAAATGAGCTTATTCCAAACACTGACGCCACATGTAGAGCTGTTCGAGTCCGAAGATGCTGGAGTCGAATCCAAGAATCGATTCCTCGCTGTTGTTTTCATTTCTTTTTCGATTCTTGTTTTGTTTAAGATTGCAGGATCCTAATCTCACCACGACCACAGGATGAAGGTGGTAGAAAGTTGCCTTCTCATAATATGAAGCTTTATTTGTAATATGAAGATATATTTCTATTGCTTTGACTGATTTTAAATAGTAATTTTGGCCCCTGAAATGGGTCATAGCTCAGCCTAGCAATATACGCTTAAAAAAAAAACACTTATTCGTGGACATGGATTTATAGCATGGACAGAACAAGATATTAATGGTCTAAAATACATGTTGTGCACAGTTCAGTTGAATGAAGTTTACTTTAACTGTATGCTTTGCACAGAATTAAACTGTACACTGAAATAAAATAACCAGAACATTAACAACAACACTGATATAAGAGCGTGTGGTATATCTGTCAATCAGATGCATGTGGAAGTTGCGTTTTTTACTATAGCAAGTAGGCTCTCGGCCACTGATCTGTGCTCTCGACACGTTTTCTTAAGAATTATAATTGGCTAATAGAAAGAAAGGTTAAAAAAAAGTAATATGGATTAAATTGAGGGCAGAATGTGAATTTCCAAAAGTATTTCATGTCAACTTCCTGCATGTCTTGTAATGCTTATGAGAGCTAAAAAAAAACATAGCAAAACCAATTTATGAGGACATCCTTGCTAATAAAAAAGCTTTACTAGTTGTCTCTAATGTTATCTTAAACTAAATTAAGGGGTAAGAATAAAAAAAAAATCGAATCACTTAATTTAAAACAACACAAGTCATTGAGATGTCCTGCTCACCCTGCATGTGCTGCGACATGACCCAGTTGTGCAGGAGTCTGTAGTTCTCCACCGAACCCTTCACCACCTCCACCAGCAGGTCGTATGCGGCGGCCCGGGCCGCGGGACTCTTGCATTTGGGCTGCTGACGGTCCTTCAGGCTGGGCAGCAGGAACAGCAGGTCATACGTGTCCCTGAGGAACTCCTGACCCTCCCGCGAGAACTTAAACGGGGGCTTGTGCTTCAGGACGCTGGTGGCCAGACGCAGGAGACCCGTCAGACCGTCGTCCTCGATCGCCCCGTCCTGCTGGTCCAAAATCTCACGACTGCAAGTGGAAAAACAACGACATGCTGTACAAAACTGTCCAATACAGTGTGCTTGAAAAGTCATAAAAGATCGTTTTTGCTTAAAGGGGTGGAATAATGACCCTTTTTACAAGATGTAAAATAAGTATCTGATGTCCCCAGAGTGTGTATGTGAAGTTTTAGCTCAAAATACCCCACTGATCATTTTTTATAGCATGTTAAAATTGTCCCTTTTTGAGGGTGAGCAAAAACGCGTCGTTTTGTGTGTGTCCCTTTAAATGCAAATGAGCTGCTGCTCCCGGGCACAGGGGGCGGAGCTTCAACAGCTCGTGTCCTTTCACCTCACACAGACTTGCACTGAAATGTCAGAAACTGTTCTGCCTTTTGTGTTTAAACTGAGTCGGGGGCGAGGTTTATGTAAATTTTAGGGTTTGTGATGTCACTAACCCGGGAGGAAGCTCGTGTAGTCCCTATCAGTCATTTGTTGTAGTCCTTAAAAAACGATTTCTTTAAAAGCAAATATCTCCCTTTGCTTTGAACTTTGAGCGTTGTAACTTTGCAGATGTTGTTTATGCTCAAACAGCAACATTACACACTAGCTAAAGTTAGAAAAGTGAAATAATAATCAACCACCCCTTTAATAACTATTATTTCAGTTTGATTTTAAGGTGTCCTGTCCAAGCATAATGCTAACAGTAAAATATCACTCTAGTCTAGCTAATAACATTTGTTAGCTTGAGGTTGTGCTCTAGAGGGGTAATTTATGCGTTTAGACCGAAACTCATGCAGCAATGGGAGCAGAAGGAGCGTGTTTGACCTGCGGATGCAGTCGGCGAGGTGTCGGGCCAGGGCGTCCAGGTCCAGCAGGGTGGTCTGACTGGCGTCCTTCACGTGGATGTTGTCGATGAGTTTACAGAGCAGCCAGAAGTATTCCTTACAGCCGGTGCGAAACATGGCCTCCTCCTCAAAATCCTCCATCTGCACCAAAACACACACAAACACACTCAATTAAAGGAATAAAGCACCCAAAAATGCAATGGGTAAATAACACTGCGTAAGCACCTGTATTGCTATCATTAACTAAAGCTTAGGTTTACACGACAACAACATACTAAAAACCGGAAAGTTTTTCGCTTCGCTTTTACGCTTTACACAGAGACGTTAACGGTATCGTTTTCAAAAACTATAAAGCTATAAAGCCCTATAAAATCTAAAGCCATTTAAAAAAATTGTTTGAAATAAAACTGAAATAAAATAAAATATAAATATTAGATGGAAAACTATGGAAGCTCATTTCTGCAACAAAATAAAATTAGGTAATAAAATAAAATAAAAAAAAGGTAATTGCGCCATTTTATCTAGCAATTCTGATTTTTTTCTTGCAACTGCGAGTTTATTTTCTACATTTCTGCCTTTACAATTCTTCTCAGAATTGTAGATATATACACTCGCAATTACAAAAATAATGAAGTTCGAATTGAGAGATAAAATGCCGCAATTACCTTTTTTTATACCATGGCGGAAACAAGATTCCATAGAAAACTTAAACTAAACAAAAAATAGCAACACAAATGTGTTGCAAGTTGATGTACTGAACTTACTAAAACTAAAACTTAAATAAAAATATTTAGAAATATACAAAATAACTAATAAGAATAACAAAAGCACACAATAAAATTACCAAAAAATTTATTAAAATGAAAACATAAAAATAAAAACTGTTTTGATCCACTTATATATATATATATATAAACTATAACATTCCACAACTAACACTGGCACATGAAGAGTTTGAAGGCAGTGTCAGTGTGTGTACTGACTCTGAGGGGTTTTAGGGCCTGTGCGTCGGGCAGGAACTTGAGCAGCGTGGACGCGGCGAGCAGCAGGAAGGATCTGTTGATGGACTCTCCTCCTTCCAGACCCGACAGAGAGAGCTTGTACAGGCCACTGCACGCCTCCTGACGCACCGCCGTCTGCACACACACACACACACAGCTCTGTTAGCACAGGAGCATTACTCCAGCTCAATGGCCATATTCATTCATATTCAGTAGAGCATGGCCATTGAAACATCAAGGTCATGGGTTCGATTCACTGGGAATGCATGACCTCAGAAAACATGTTTACCTTGAATACATTGATTATTTTTTTATGCATTTGATAGACAAACACTTTCGTCTATCAAATGCATAAAAAAATAATTTGAATATCAATGGCATTTACAATGTATTTAACTTTCTGAATATGATGCATCATAAATTCTTTTGAAGGATATAGGCTGGAACTTGCTTTCAATGACTGGGCTGAAAAGCTGTGATTTGATTGGTTAAATGTGATAGTTCCCCGCCCACTTGACCTTAATTACAACAGTATCAGAGGAAAGACTCAAACAGCAGAGAATGGCATTAGCAAAATCATGGTCTTGTGTTTAATTCCCAGGGATAAAATAAATCAATGAAAAAAATGTGTAAAAAAAACCTTGAATAAAAAAATGTAAGTTGCTGTGTATAAACTGCCAAAATGCATATCCGTAAGTAAACATAAAATAAATAAAACAAAATATATTTTAAAAAAGAAAACAAATTTATATATATATAATAAAATAAAGCATTACATTTTCAGAATATGTTGCAATCCACAAATTATTTTGTGAGATGTAGGGTGGAGCTTAATTATATTAACTGGGCTGAATAGCTATGATTTGATTGGTTAATGTAAATGTTCTCCACCTAAATGGCATTAATTACAACAGTAGCAGAGGAAAGTCTTTGCAGATCCGCTGGTTTACCTCAGGTATGAGCAGCGTGAGCTTCTTCAGCCAGTCGTGGAGATGTTCGCTGTCGGCCAGGCTGGACTTCACCAGAGAACAGCAGTGAGCCCAGCTCACCAGCAGCCACATGGAGTAATGAGTCACTGCATACACACATCACCACCAGCAATGAGTAATGAGTAGAGAAAATGAAAAACCATCGAAGATATAGAACCAATCATGTGCTTACCCTCGTGCCTGGATCTGTGATCTGATTGGGCCTTCAGAACCCTGCAGGACAATAAAAAAAAAAACACTGGAAAAACTCTAAAGAATGATATATATATATATATATATATATTATTTAAGACTAAATATCACTAAGTATCAATAATTTTATATATATTTATATATATATATTAAATAATACTTTTTAAAAATAATAAGTATCTCTAATAAGAGTTCAGTGAAATTAAAGATATAATATTTTACACAGTTTGTGAGAACTGTATTTTTAAGCTTATTAGAGTATCAATTTGTTGTAATTATTTATAAATGTTATTTTTATTATAATATTCTTTAAATAATAGATTTATTTATTAATTACATATATAATATTGTTCAATATAATTCTATAATAGCATAATAATATAGGTAATAAATATATATGAAATAATAATTTTTTATACTGATAAGTATCACTAAAAAGAGTTCAGTGAAATTAAAATTACGATATTTTACACAGTTTGTGTAGACTGTATTTGTAAGTTTATTAAGAGTATTACTTTATTAGCCTAGCAATATGCCAATGTTAAACTCAATCAATTGTAAATGGAGACTTTTGTGTGTGTGTGTGTGTGTGTGTGTGTGCTGTTCACCTGTGCGCCAGATTGTCGTATGTGTAGGCCACGTTGATGAGCCGCTGGATGAGGTTGGTGCCTTGAACAAGACTTAGAAAAACCTGACAGAGTAGGACAATATCTCAAAATTAGTGACAGCAACAATACACACATACACCGAGAGACAAGAGAAATTAGAAGCAGGTTCACACCTCTGTAAGACGAGGTATATGCAGGCCCTTCCCATGATCCCCGGTGGATTTGCGGGACTTCCCTGGCCAAGCCCTCTTTCTCTGAGTGTCCGTGAGACCGGACCAGGCAAAAACATCATGATAAGCCAGGTCCAGATCGGCCGGATCCACCGCAAACTGGCAAATGAGTTTCAGCAGACACGCCAGACAGTCCAACAACCACTACAGAGAGACAAGAAAGAAGATATTCAAATGGCAGAACTGGGTATATCTCACACAGAAGATGTCCAGGGCTTGATTCACATCAGTCAGTAGAAAAGATGAACAAATAAGCCTTTTTGATATGAGCAAATGTTATATAAACGATGAGACTTTATTCGGATTATCTTTAAGACAATAATGCACATTACCTCGAAAAACTCTTATTTCTGTAATTCAAAAATGAATTAATTAAAAAAAGAATTTCTCATTGGTAGAAGAAAAAATAAGCCCTTTTGCTATGAGCAAATTTTATATGGCCAGTGACATTTTATAAATGATCTTTAAGACAATTATGCACATTTCCTCAAATTCTTTTGTAATGCAAAAATAAACACATTTAAAAATAATTTCTAATTTTTAGAAGAAAAAAGTCTTTTTTACATATTTATGATACGAGCAAATTTATTTTATAACAATAATGCACTTTATGCTTTCTTTTGTAATGCAAAAAAATAATAAAAAATATATATTTGCTTTATTATAATTATGGTTAATATAATAAATTATAATTTATTCAGAACTATCCTGAACATAATTTGATGTGTTTTAATTAAAATAAGCAGACATTCAGTACAACTAATTCAAGCATTATTTATATTTACACTGTACGATTACTAAATTAATTCATATCACAATATATATTTGCATTGCAGTATAACATTTTCATATTATAGTAAAAAAAATCATATCATAGTGCCAAAAATCTCAATGATTCAAAAAAAATATATTTTTTTAAATGTATTGCTTCTTTTGCTTCTTGACACTCACCACTGTCCACGATTCTTGTTCTTTCGGCTCTAAAATCGCAGAGTTAAAAATGTCCAGCAGAAGCTGAAGGCCTCCAGACGACACAAACTACAAGAGACACACATGTGTGAATGTGTTATACAGAGACATGCGTCCAGCTCATATACACACACACACACCAATACAGTCAATTCACAGCTGGAACATAGAGCTGTACAATTACAAATGGCATAATCATTTGACTAAAACCTCTACATTTACAGTTCCAACTTAGTCCAATAATCTAATTCACAACTCAAGGAACAATAACGACAGATCCTTTTCAGTGGAAGTGTGAGAAGAGGTTTTGTACCTTGCAGCTCCAGGTGTTCTTGCTGTTCTCAATCTGTTCCTCACTGGAGTCGTCAGAGTCTGGATACAGATCACTGTAACTGCCCTGAAATGCATACAAACACACACGTCTCATGAGAGAGTGCATGAGAAGACCCGCATGTGTGAAGGAGAGAGTCTCCGTGTGATTCTGCATGTGTGAAGGAGAGAGTCTCCGTGTGATTCTGCATGTGTACCGTAGACTCGCGGTGAATCCGGCGGTTGGGTTTGCCGAGGGCTTCTATGATTTCTAAAGCGTAAAGCAGCTTATGGGGGCTCTTGATCCTCAGCAGATCCTTCCAGCACAAACCGTCAGATCCCTAAAGTCACAATGAACACAAATAAACTTTCATGAGTTCAAATGTTGTTTTTTATGCTCAATTTGGGCTATTTGGCTTTTCATAACACATTATTTCAGACACTTTTAAAGGGATATTTCAACCAAAAATGTAAATCCTGTCATCATTTACTCACCCTCATGTTGTTCCAAACCTGTATGAGTTTCTTTCTTCTGCTGAACACACAAGAAAATATTTTGAAGAATATGGGTAACCAACCAATCAGTTGATGGACCCTATTGATTTCCATAGTATTTTTTTCCATGTAATGGAGGTCAATGGGGTCCTTCAACTGATTGGTTACCCATATTCTTCAAAATATCTAAATTTCTTCTGTGTTCAGCAGAAGTTCACAACTTAAGGATGAGTAAATGATGACAGGATTTTCATTTTTGGGTGAGCTATACCTTTAATTGTAACTGAAATCTACAGATGCAAACAGATAAAGTGCAGTAAAATAAACTATA
>JARWKJ010000005.1:47637072-47649572 GCA_029959095.1 Rhinichthys osculus
CCACAGAAATAATAAGCAGCACAACTCTTCTCAATATTGATAATTGATCATATTAGAGTGATTTCTGAAGGATCAATTGAGACTGAAGACTGGAGTAATGATGCTGTAAATTCAGCTTTGTTCACAGAAATTAATTACATTTTAAAATACAATCAAATAGATAACAATTGTGTTAAATTGTAATAATATTTCACAATATTACAGTATTTTTGATCAATTAAATGCAGTATTGGTGAGCAGAAGAGACTTCAACAAACAAGAAAATCTATCGACTCTAAACATTTGAACGGTAGTACAGAAATATAGACAAACACCCAGACTTACAGAGCGAATTTGTGACGCTGCTCTCTCACGTCCTGGATATAGTGTAACAGATCATCAAAGAAGAGCTTCATCATGTGCAGCTCCTTCTCCGCCCACCTGCAGCACACACACACACACACAGGGAAAATATGAACATTTACTCATTCAAAAACATCTGTAAACTAATCCAAGTTCCAATTCCCCCTTCACAGGGAGTTTTTGATTGACAGGCGATCTGACCAATCATAATCGGCCAAATCCGCCATTTTGTCTGACAAAGCAGTCAGAAGAGTTAATAGATTAACGACGGTGGATTTGAACTTGAAAAACTGTGTGTACTGACGTCTTTCCGCGGTTGAAACAACATTCCTTCTGATGTTCATTCATGTTTATTTGACGCTATGAATGAACTAGAAGGAAGAGATGATCGGTTCACGAGCAGCTTTAACTGAGCGATCTGTCACGACACATTAAAGAGACGAAACTGTATTTATTGTTTAAGATTTCTTTAAAAAAAGACCAAATTTGAAAGTTGAGACTTTGTTTCATATCATAAGTAACCTGCTCAGTCCTGTCTGTCGACGCGTTGTCAGTTTCCTCTTGAGTCTGCGATGTATTTTTCACTGCGTGAGAACATGGTGTGTGGCGTGAGAGCGGCATGGCTCGTCGGACATAGCAACAGTAACTAAAGGGGGCGTACTATCATAATATTTACGAATATTTTGAATTGAAAGCCTGTGTTTATATTGTCGGTTTTAGTAATTTTGTTGTGTTTTTGTAATTTTAATTACTTCCCCCCCCCCCCTTTTTCCTCTCCACACTTTAGTTCTTTGTGAACGGTCTTATTAATTGAACATTTCTCTTACATGGTAATCCAATGAGTGTCATAGCTGGAGCCGAACTGCTGGAATGTCCCAAAGAGCTTCGGCAGCAAACGCAAGGACACCACCACCGACCTGATGAACACACACACACAGAAACACAACGGTCAAACATCTCCACCAGAAGACCAAACCTCTTCAGCAGTTTCACACAGCTCTGTAATGGCCTCACCGGTGGTTGGCGAGGTTCTCCAGACAGCCCTCGATGAAACGCATGCGGATCTGACGGTCGGTGAACCAGCAGACCAGAGAGCACAACAGCTTCTCCGCCTCATTGATCAAGCCCTCCGATAGGTGGATCTGATCACAATGACAACATGAGAATCGCAATCTACACACGAAACGCTTCAGATAGTCCGCTGTGAAGTAAACATACCGCATTATCGTCCTGGACTAGGTCCCACAGAAGAGTGTTTCCGTTCTTGCAGACGTTGTCCAGGTTGATGTCAGTCACCGCGTGGGTTGAGTACTGATGTTTGTGCACCGACGGACCTGGAGCGGACATTTAGAAAAACCAAACATCGGACGAAAATGATCATGTGACTTCTGTCTGATAAACTTAACTCAGTGTCTCACGAGCTTCTCTTTTGACAACAGATTTATTAACGATTCTCATTACAGATTTGGGAAGACGGTTGGGGCGGTGCTGCGTTTTCAAATGCATGTTCCCAGCAAGCAATTTTGCATTTAAAAGACGTCTAATAGCCGTCCAAACACACAGCCCAGACGTCTAGGCTGAAACAAGACAGAATTGAATAGACGTCTAAACCATAGGCCAAGAATAGACTAGTCATCAATTAGATAATGTCAAAAAAAATTAAACCTAATGCCTTGTAATCACTGTTGACTTGGATAATATGATGGAATATCATACATCTCGAAAGTTATTTTGGCAAAAACTACATTATTTTGGCTCATAGCCAGACTATATCGGTCTAGTAAACCTAGACGGCTATTGCTTGCTGGGTTATAAGCGACTTTGTAGTGATGTAGTTTGTGTGGTGCGTCATTTAGTGGTGCTCCGAGACTCTGAAATCCCGCTTGTGTGTAGATGAACACAGTTCCGCGCTTCACTGAGGAGTGTGTGTACCTTGCACCAGGTGCTCGTGGTATATGGAGGCCAGGTTGGGCAGGTGTTGCTGCAGGTGTGAGCTGAGCTCAGCGTGAGAGTTGATCTGGACCAGCTCTTCCTCACATCCGGACTCTTCTCCGTCAAAATCTGCCATGTTCTTCTCGGATTTGGCGCTGACTTGGGAACTGCTGCAGCTTACGTCATCGGCGCTCAGCATGTCCTCTACCATGTGACTGCGGAGAGAGAGAGAGAGAGTGTGTTACCAGAAGAAATTTTTGAAAACTGTCTCCACTGATAAATAACACCCAGGCTAACTTGGAAATGAGGCCCGATGTCCAAAATTCGGAACCACCCCTTTAATCTAGCAAAAACTAGTCCTGCGCTGCACTGTTGCGACGTGTCCCAGAGATCCTGCGTTGTGCCACAGGATTGCAGACTTCTACTCTGAGTCGAAACCTAGTGAGCCATCTACATAGACAGCAATTTAAGGCAACTCTTTCCACTTTTTTAGTGTGTAATGTTGCTGTTTGAGCATAAAAAAGGTCTGCAAAGCACAAAGTCCCTCTGACGGGAGTTATTATATCAGTGTCTCTGTTTCTGAACTCCCTGCAACGCCTCCATTGTAGTCTTGAGTTTGCTTTCGGGAACAAACACGTCACAATATTCCTCATTTAAATAATTCCCGCCATAGACATACGCAAAAAAAGAAGCGAGGTCTGGTCGAGTTACATTAGAAGTTCCCAAGCAAGTTTGAAGCAGTTGACCAATTACAAAACACTGGTCCAGCCGACCAATCAGAGCACAGTGTGCTTTTCAGAGGGAGGGGCTTCATAGAGACAGGAGTGTTACTGACAGACTGGGAAGAGAGGAGCTGCAACAAAGTCAAACATGTGAAAAACAATGTGTTTTTTGAACATTCAAGCATGAAAACCCATTCTAGTAGACCCAAAAAACTAAATCAAGACTTAATAGGTCCTCTGTAAGATCCCAATCCCATAATGCACAGTTTTAGACAGCAAGGGAGCTCACTAGGTGTTGGCAGAGAAACGTCAACAACACATTTGAAAGGGAGCCTCACCCATCATGTTGGTGATGATGATGATGGTGGTGATGATGATGGTGATGCTGAGGGCTGATGAAACGCCTGCAGTTGAAGAACTCGTTGCCCATGGCCTCCGTCAGGAAGTCCGTCGGTCGAGGCATGCATGACGGCTCCTGGGAACCGGAGGAGTCCATCTCCGGCCCGCCCTGCTGCGGGTGCTGGGGATCCTGGGATTGGGAATGTAAGGAGGGATCAGCCTGATCTCCCGACGTTCCCTCCAGGCACAACGATGAAGAAGAGCAGGGTTCAAGGATCCTAAGGGAGGAAGACGAGGCAACCATGGCAGCGGCTGCTTCTGGAGTGAAAGGGATGGATTTTGTTTTGGAAAGTCCGGAGCCGGGAATGCCGGGACGCTCTGGAGGACATTGAACCTCTCCGAGGGCTTCGCCGGCTTTGCGTTTGCGCATCTCTGACGTAGAAGGCTCTCGGGTTTCTTTTTGCGGACTGCTCTCGGATGTGACGGCGGGTCTGTCGTCTTCGTCGTCTTCATCATCCTCGTCATCGTCCTCGTCGTCATCCTCCTCTTCCTCCTCCTCCTCTTCCTCCTTCAAGGCCTCACTGTCAGCCATGTCGTCGGAGTGCATCTCGCTGCCAGGGCTGCCTGCTGATTGGCTGGCTCGACTGGACCCGGCCTCGTTGCTTGAGGCTTCGCTGCGTCCGCTGCTGCTGCCCTCCTCGCCACTGTTAGCCGTCTCGTCCGAGCTGCCCTGCAGAGACTCCTAGAGTAGCAAAAAAGCACCTACATTAGGGCTACACGATTAATCGCAATTTACATGAAATCGCACTTTAACCGATTTAGCTTATTATCGCGATTATGAAATCGCAAAGGCTGTGATTATTTTCTATGCGCAGCTGGTATTGATGTACGGCTCAGTAAACGCTGCTCCGTCTGAAAGCACTGCGAGTTTGAGTCACTTATAATGTGCATTTGAAAAAGCAAACATCTTTCCAAACATGAGAAGCATTTATGAACCTTTTGTCCAACATAAGACAACATCTAATAACATGCTTTTACTCCAAACTCACTTCATAACGACAGCTGAGCTCATCCTTCTGTGAGATGATGCGGCTTCTTACACAGAATAAGGCAGTCGTGTGTTTATTAGTCAACAAAGCGTTTCAATCTTCTGTTTATTCAGCTACAGCGATGAGGATTTCCTGGAATGATGTGTGTTATCGTACTTCTGCGGCGTGTGTGTGTGAGACGCCCTCTGGTGTTCAGATGGATATTTGCGATGCAGATGAATACGTGTGAACTAGGGATGAGTCGCGATCTTCGAATAGTCGAACTGCGTTCGAAATTCGATCATAAAATTGCTTATTCGAATATCGTTATATTTTGGCGCAATTCCAATGTGACATAATTGACGGCGCCCTAATGTCCTAGATCGCGCAGCAGGGTATTTTCCTGTCAGGGACACAAGGTGCCACTAACATGAATAAAACCCCCTCCTGCGCGATCTAGGATACCAGCGTTTTATACATAGTGTAAACAAACAACAGAAGAAGAGCATTGTCGTGAATGTTAACTCTGCGCCCAACAGAGGTGGGTAGTAGACTAACTCTTTACTGTCTATGGTAGTAACTACCCGTCTATGGTAGTAACAAAGTAGGCTACATTTACTTCACTACGTTGGGCGACGTTCCTCTCGTTACTTTATTTTAATGCAATATGTTGTTAAATGCGTAGTTTATTTCAAGCGCGCTGTGTCTTTTTTATGGGCATGAGCGATGCTCCATTCACAAATGAATCACTCTTTTGAGTCGATTCTGTTCAAAGACTTCATCAAACAAGTTGGCAGATCTGTCTAAATCGGTTCGCGAATCAGTTTGAATGATCTGTTCAGTTCCTCGCGCACTGAATCGCCTGAAGCGCTTTCAATTCACACTCGACTCGGAGTCGTAGCAGGAAGATTTAAGAACATCAAGAGCGTTGGATGAAGTGGCCGTAGACCTACAGTTTAGTCTAGTGAAAGCAAATCTGCAAATGCATCATATTTTTGAAGATCTAGTTGAACATCTTCGTATGATGTCTGTGAATGAATGATTCCACAGGACGATACATTCTAGTTCATTTCATTCAGGTATTACATTTTACAACCAAACATATTATTACTCAACGATAGCACTACAAGTATGATGACATTATCTGTTTTTTGGACATATACATTAATTTATAGGCTACATTAAATAAGCTACCATTGTCCACAGTTTATGAAATGAACACCCGCCATCCCGCGGTAATGTGGCATCACACGAATAGTTTTGATTGAAACTAATTTGTTTAAAAAGTAACGTTAGGCTTTTGCAGTAACAAGGCAGGTTTGCATAAAATCATTATGAGATTATTTTTTTTATCTAACGAGCATCTGGTTTGGCGATGCAAAAACGGACTGTCGTGCTTATTGTTTTTTTCTTCTATGTTAACTACCGGTATGTTAAAAAAAAAAAACGACGAAAACATGTTAATTGTTCGAATAATAAACAGTTTGTTTGATGACAAATCGCTAAAGATGAAATTGGCCTCCCTTTTTGTCATTGTGAGTGTGCGTTTTTTTTTCCGATTTTCGAACGATAATCGACTTTTGCTCCTCGATTTTCGAATGTCATTTTTGGCAGAAATTTACATCCCTAGTGTGAACATTACCTCTGTGTCCGACAGCCTCTGCTGCCCTCGCTTTCCGCTGCTCATGATCGGCTCGTCCATCTCCATGTCACTTCCTCCACTGTGATGCGTGTCACTGTTGTCACTGCTCTCTGGGCTTCCTGCAGGAGAACCTGGGGTGAAGATATTGTAAACTGACATTTTATAGCCATAGTGGCTAAATAAATAAATAAAATACCATTTTAAAATCATCTTAGCCATGGTGGCAAAATAAATAAATAAAATAGCTTTATCTTAGCCATGGTGGCAAAATAAATAAATAAAACAGCTTTATCTTAGCCATAGCGGCAAAATAAATTAATAAAATAGCTTTATCTTAGCCATAGTGGCTAAATAAATAAATAAAATAGCTTTATCTTAGCCATAGCGGCAAAATAAATAAATAAAATAGCTTTATCTTAGCCATAGCGGCAAAATAAATAAATAAAATAGCTTTATCTTAGCCATAGCGGCAAAATAAATAAATAAAATAGCTTTATCTTAGCCATAGCGGCAAAATAAATTAATAAAATAGCATTATCTTAGCCATAGCGGCAAAATAAATGAATAAAATAGCTTTATCTTAGCCATAGCGGCAAAATAAATTAATAAAATAGCATTATCTTAGCCATAGCGGCAAAATAAATTAATAAAATAGCTTTATCTTATCCATGGTGGCAAAATAAATAAATAAAATAGCTTTATCTTAGCCATAGCGGCAAAATAAATAAATAAAATAGCATTATCTTAGCCATAGTGGCTAAATAAATAAATAAAATAGCTTTATCTTAGCCATAGCGGCAAAATAAATAAATAAAATAGCTTTATCTTAGCCATAGCGGCAAAATAAATAAATAAAATAGCATTATCTTAGCCAAAGCTGCAAATTAAATAAATAAAATAGCTTTAACTTAGCCATAGCGGCAAAATAAATAAATAAAATAGCTTTATCTTAGCCATAGCGGCAAAATAAATAAATAAAATAGCTTTATCTTAGCCATGGTGGCAAAATAAATTAATAAAATAGCATTATCTTAGCCAAAGCGGCAAATTAAATAAATAAAATAGCTTTAACTTAGCCATGGTGGCAAAACAATGCTATTTTATTTATTTATTTATCTTAGCCATGTTGGCAAAACAAATAAATTAATAATTTGTTGCCATAAAGGCAAATTACTTAATATGGTTGATTTATTGGTGCACTGACCTAAATTGAATAAGAAGTGTCTAATTCAGTATTTTGTGAACAGAATCCACATTTAGCATTCAACAAGGCCAACTTCAAATTGAGATCAATCTTAAATCTGTGGCATGATGGACATCAAAAAGCAGAAGCCACGCACCTTTCTTGTTGCCCATGGGAATGTTGGTGTTGAGCAGGGAGGCGAAGGAGCTCTGTTTGGACAGCTGAGTTTTGGCAGCCAGGGCGTTATTCCACAAGGCCTTGATCAACATGGACGCCAAATACAGCGTCTGCGCACAGAGAGAACACTCAGCAACCACACACAGGACGGCTCCGTAAAGACACAGTCTCAAAACTCACCAATGTATGAGAGTGAGTGCTCAAACGAGTGTGTTAATGTTCATCAGGAATCATCTATGCGAGCATGTGACTGAACTGCGTACCTGTTCGGTGTGTGCGCTGGGGTGCAGCCCTGACACCAGGCTGAGCACGTGCCGCAGAGGAACCGGGTCCAGGTTCTTTATGAGCGAGGGGAACAGGTCATGGATGTAGCGACTGCAGTGTTTCAGCTACAGAAAACACACAGAGACAGAGTTAACCAGGCAGATAAATGAGTCACAAAGGCCGAACAGAGAAAGGGAGTGTGTGTGTGTGTGTTCTTGTTTTCATGTACTTGTATCAAGAGGGCAGAACCTACTCGAAAATATAGTAAAACCTCTTCAAAATGACAACAATAGTAACAGCTCTAAAGGAATGCCTCTATTACTCAATGCATAGTATGCAGTGTTATTTTAGTATTTATGTACTATTATAATATTTATGAATATTTTGAATCGAAAGCCTGTGTTTATATTGTCGGTTTTCATGTTAAGTTTTAGTAATTTTGTTGTTTTTGTCATTTTAATTCTTCCTCTCCACACTTTAGCAATATATCAGTATTAATATATTGATAGTCATTTCCTATTTTTCTGTAAGTGAATTATTTGATCAATGAAAATAAACTGGATTTGTATGTTTTTTGAGGGGACTGAGTGGACTTGGATCTTTTATGGACTTATTAAATATTTGCCTGCTGATTTTTGGTCTCACCTGCAATGTTTATTTTATTTTTATGTCTCTCTTTCTTCTGGAATTATTGGGAAAGTAACCCCTGATATGAAGCTAACTGCATATGAAAATCATAACTGTATGTGATACCACTGGTGACCTGACTGTTCGGTTCTGTTCTGTTCTTTTGCATGTGTTTCACTAAAAGAAATAAAAAATAAAGTTAAAAAAAGTTTTAGAACATAGTATGCAACATTAACAAAAATAAACATTTATGAACATTCAGTAATAAAAAAAAAAAAATTATTTTGCATTTATTAGTTATATTGCTGTTATTATTATAATTTAATTTATTATTAATAATATATATATATTAGGGCTGTTGATTTAATGCATTAATTTAAGTAATTCGTTATGGGAAAAAATAACGCATTCAAATTAATTAACGCATTAACGCACATAAGGCTGACTGAACATGAAGCCGGGCAACAGCTCACTGCATGATGAAGCCGGTTAAATGCTGAAATGCAGTTATAAGCCCCTCAAGATATCAGGGCAAAAATGCCCCTGAATGAGTTTGTCTCTCATATTTATATGATATAGTTAAGCAATATCACACGAGTGCCGCTTTTGTCCTGAATAGCCAAGTGAAAATGAGATATTAATTTTATACAACAATGTGTGTGTGTGTACCTGAGTGGCGGCCCATATACAGTCCACATGTTGAGTGCTCAGTCTGTGTGTGTGAGTGTGTGTGCGTTTGTGTAAGAGTGTGTTTGTGTGTGTGTGTGTGTGTGTGTGTGTGTGTGTGTGTGTGTACCTGAGCGGCGGCCCATATACAGTCCACATGTTGAGTGCTCAGTCTGTGTGTGTGAGTGTGTGTGCGTTTGTGTAAGAGTGTGTTTGTGTGTGTGTGTGTGTGTGTGTGTGTGTGTGTGTGTGTACCTGAGCGGCGGCCCATATACAGTCCACATGTTGAGTGCTCAGTCATGTTTGTGTGTGTGTGTGTGTGTGTGTGTGTGTACCTGAGTGGCGGCCCATATACAGTCCACATGTTGAGTGCTCAGTCTGTTTGTGTTTGTGTGTGTGTGTGTGTGTGTGTACCTGAGTGGCGGCCCATATACAGTCCACATGTTGAGTGCTCAGTCTGTGTGTGTGTGTGTGTGTGTGTGTGTGTGTGTGTGTGTGTGTGTGTGTGAGAGAGTGTGTGTGTGTGTGTGAGAGTGTGTACCTGAGTGGCGGCCCATATACAGTCCACATGTTGAGTGCTCAGTCTGTGTGTGTAAGAGTGTGTGTGTGTGTGTGTGTGTGTGTGTGTGTACCTGAGCGGTGGCCCATATACAGTCCACATGTTGAGTGCTCAGTCTGTGTGTGTAAGAGTGTGTGTGTGTGTGTGTGTGTGTGTGTGTACCTGAGCGGCGGCCTGCCCCATATACAGTCCACATGTTGGGTGCTCAGTCTGTGTGTGTGTGTGTGTGTGTGTGTGTGTGTGTGTGTGTACCTGAGCGGCGGCCCATATACAGTCCACATGTTGAGTGCTCAGTCTGAGTGTGTGTGTGTGTGTGTGTGTGTGTGTGTACCTGAGTGGCGGCCCATATACAGTCCACATGTTGAGTGCTCAGCCTGTGTGTGTAAGAGTGTGTGTGTGTGTGTGTGTGTGTGTGTGTGTGTGTGTGTGTGTGTGTGTGTGTGTGTGTACCTGAGTGGCGGCCCATATACAGTCTGCATGTTGAGTGCTCAGTCTGTGTGTGTAAGAGTGTGTGTGTGTGTGTGTGTGTGTGTGTACCTGAGTGGCGGCCCATATACAGTCCACATGTTGAGTGCTCAGCCTGTGTGTGTAAGAGTGTGTGTGCGTGTGTGTGTGTGTGTGCGTGTACCTGAGCGGCGGCCCATATACAGTCCACATGCTGAGTGCTCAGCCTGTGTGTGTAAGAGTGTGTGTGTGTGTGTGTGTGTGTGTGTACCTGAGCGGCGGCCCATATACAGTCCACATGTTGAGTGCTCAGTCTGCCCTCGGCTGCCAGGAAGTTCAGGATCACTTGGCACTGTTTAATGATCTACAGCAGGAACAATACAAGCACAATCAGGAGCAATAAACCACAACAACTAGAGAGAGCAAAACATGCAACCACAACACTACAAGGATAAACACGAGCCATGTTTTTAGTGAAAACGTCTCCTCACCTCAATGTGCAAATTTGGTCCAAATATGTGCTCCACAACATTGTTGTTGATGAGCCAGTCCGCGAGCTCCTTTGCTATCGACCTGCGAGATCAGACAAACATGTCAACAGACGTCTAGCTTTGCTGAACTACTAACAGTGGAGTCGAAACACTCACGTCTCGGTGTCGGACACCAGGGACTCGTTATTACACACGTCATTGAAGGTGTGCAGCTGATTCTACAGAAACACAAGCACAGGTTAAGTAAGTAAGAAAGTACAATTTCATTTATATAGCACTTTTAATGCAACAATGAACAAAGTGCAATATAAAAACACAATTAAAATACATGAATATACAGTGACAGTGCATAAAGAAACAAAAAATATCGAAACCCAAAATACACAGAAGCCCTCACAAAATATTAAAAGCACATCTATAAAAGTACGTTTTCAGACGACATTTAAACGCCTCGTGGCGACCAAACTGTGCAAGAGTACAAATTTCCATTCTTTTATAAAAAAGTGAACGTAGAATATATAAGTGCCAAATCATTTAAAGCTTTATATGTCAACAGAGGGGCGGAGTCAGCAAAGCTCATGATCATTTAAAGGCATATGCACTGAAACGGCGTGCTGAAAACAGAGCTGTTTTTGACCAGGTAAAATAAGTGTTTTGTTGCAATACTAATGAGAATTTTTAATTAAAGTATATTACAAACTTTTAATTTAGACCCTAAAGAATCATATTTAGCTTGTACAAAAATGGCATTATATGACCCCTTTAACAAAAAAAAAAAAACAGGCCTTTCTTTGTCAGTGTCGGCTGCAAAGATGAAGGTGACGATGCTGACTCGCGATCTTCGCAGTAGTGAACGCGCCAGAGAGAAATGCACATTTCATAAGGATTACATAAGTAGAGAGCAGTCTGTAGTCTTTCGTTTTGAATTGTTCGGTTTAAAAGTAGACATTTCTGTGAGGCAAGTAGGTTACCTTATACGCTGAGTTTCGGTTCATTAATGAGACGAGCTCCAGTTCACGCGCCGGCGCCTCCGTGTTGTGATTCTCTCTCGTCTGCTATATTTACTTCTTATTTATTAAATCCAGGCAATTGGTTGATGAAACATTGATTCAAATTAAGATACAATTAATACAAAACGAAATTCACTTTAAAGAAAGGGGTTGTGCTTTCTGTTTGATGTCTCTGTGAACGTTTTACTTGATTAAATGTCGCTTCTTTTAGTGGCGCTTTCAGACCGGTCTCATCCGTAACATTGTTTTTTTCCACATAAATGCGAACAATGAATATTTTATGTTCTGTGGAGACTACTGTTACTCATAATTTGTATTCTGAATACGTAACGCCGGTACATGTATTCCGTTACTCCCCAACACTGATATTAGTATAACCTTATCTGCAAGATATTTTAATAGCACGGTTTTGGCGGTTATAGAGTTCTAATGACGGTGTTCAACTATAACCGTCGGTCTCATGGTTATATAATAACCGTCACACCCCTAGCTATTCAGTAATTATAAACTCGATAAATTTCGATGGTTCAAAGAAGAGAACAACAAAGCATTACAATAATCAAGGCGGGAAGAAATAAAAGCATGAATAAGCTTCTCTGTATCATTAAAACTCAAAAACCCACATGTGTTTTTCCAGGTATTTACATGTGTAAATATTTAGGATTTGTGTTTATTGATGTATCATTGTTGCACCTTTGATTGTGGTGTCCAACTGTTTTTCTCTTTTATTTTATTTATTTTTTAATTATTTATGTATATGTAAACCATTGTTATTGTTTAACAGTTGCATATTTATATTATTTTAATATTGTTTTATTATTAGTGTTATTATTGTTTTTCATCATCTTTTGTACTATTATTGTTTATTTAACAGGTTATAATAAAACTAAGGCAGGTTGTTTTGGGGTGGTCGGGGAGGGATTGAAAATGTAAAAATACAATTCCTGTTAAAACAATAGCATTTGTATTTGAAATAAATAAATATAACAAAAAAAACAAACAAAAAAGAACTCAAAAACCGCCTCACCTTGGAAATGTTTCTCAACTGATAAAAACAAGACTGAACCAACTTCT